>JAQMCW010000038.1:12869995-12883098 GCA_030068335.1 Chrysichthys cranchii
CACACACACACACACACACACACACACACACACACACACACACACACACACACACACACACACACACACTCCCACAGAATTGTCTGCCAGCAAAAGTTATACAGATGTGTATTTTGGTTATTTTTCACAGCTCAAACTACTTAACATTAAAAAAAAAAATGCCTTGACTTCCAGGAGCTGATCTTGGGTTTTTATAGACTGTTGTGTTTGTGCAAACAGAACTTAATATCATTAAGTCTTTTGCTGTTTTATAACACAGGTTGTCTCTCTCTCTCTCTCTCTCTCTGTCTTAGATTTTTGCTGATGCAAATACAAGGCATCTGTATTCATGATATTAAAACTCACTGATGCTTTATAAACGGCTTCACATAAATGAAACCCAACCCATGCTGGGCCACTTCACCAGGCTAATAGACTTGTTAATAGACTTGAATACACTGGATGACATTTGGACTCATTGTCCAAACTAACAAAAAGGCATGATTTGTTTGTCACACTTTACTTTGACAGAAATGAGCTTTGCACACAAACTGTTGCACCAGCATTTTGTGACACATAAAGTTATTCTATAAAACATTATAGATGTGACCTGGCTGTGGAGCCACCTTTTATCAGTGTGACAGTGGGATTGGAAATGACAACCATTTCTACACCCAACACCATAATCTACTGCAGGGCACCATGTATGCAGCACGTTTTGGTGAGGTGGGAGGAAACAAGAGAAGCCGGAGGAAACCCGTGGAGAACATGAAAAAAAAAAACAAACGTCCACACAGTCATCTGGGCTCAGGATCAAAGCCACGACCCTGGTGCTGTGAGACAAAAACAGTAACCATTGCACAATTTGCGCAATATATTTAATTACTCATAGTGAGATGAATGAATGACGTCCTGGCCAACACGAATTGAATGAATAAATGAATCACATGCAGTTTGAATTAAAAGCTTAACCTGTGAAATAAATAAAGATAAAGACCTCTCCACTTCTGGATGGTTTAATTCTTGCTGTTTAGTGTTGAACTCTGGTTGAAGGAGTTCTTTCAATGCTCAGTGCCAAAGCATACGACTTCTGGGTTTTGTCTGCTGTAGTCTAAAAGGAAACATAATAAACCTAACAAAAACTATGAAAGTGAAATATGAAATGAATAAAAACCAGCCTTAAGGAGTTTGGAAAGCATAGTATTAGATAAAGGGTTCTATTTCTCGTGTGTACTGTTGAGGGGGAGATATCAGTCTAAGCTCAGCTAAATGGAAATGAAAAGTGACAAAAATAAGGACATGCAATTTTTTAGCACGGAAATGTTTTCTAGACAGATCACACGGTGCAAACTTCAGCACTTTTTTTAATTCTAAAATATAAAAAAATCAGTTCAATGCCACAGCTTTCAATACTTTAGTTTCTTTCTTTGACCTCAATACAGTGACGTCATTTTGCCTTGGGCAAATCGCATGCATGCTGCTAATCAAGAGTGTGCAGTGATGCAAATCGCATACACAGTATAATGTGATAAAATCACTGCTGAGATAAATCCACCTGGTTTTCATTCATGCCTGCAGCATCTTGGGGTCAAGGAGGTAAGTGTGAGCATGTTTTGTCTACCTTGCAGATGACCATGATAATCCAAAAGGACACCTTGTAGATATTCGCAAAACATCTTCCTGAAAAGCATTCTGATCTTCAAGTCATCAGATTAACTAACTGTTCTGTATAAAGTCTCAATATGATGAAAATAATTAATAGTTCTATAAGTTATAATACTTTTATAAGTTCTCTCTAGAAGTTAGCCCAGCTTTTCTAACACTACTCATAAAATGCTTCATTGTAGATTTTGTTTGAGGAATCAGTTTACTACAGTCAGTTAAATTAATCTTAAGTTTATTATTATTATGAGTGATTATTTTATTAAAAATATAAATATTATTGTTCATAATTATTAAATATTATTGTTCAAAGGTCTTTAACTTTTCCTGACAATTTAAACATACACAATTATTAAGCTATAGAGAATCGTAGGATATATGGCTTTGCTCCCTCACTTTTTATTTAAAAAAAATAGTTTTTGGTGCAAGTAACTGCACAGACATGGGTTTAACTAAGCAATAGGTTTCATGTAATTACATCAGTATGATTAATGTGAACATGCCTCACTCTTTCTTTGAGCTTGTGTTGCGCAAGCAAAATAAAAAGCATGAGAAAATTCTGTTACCCAGCACAGCCATGCACAAGCTTATTAAATAAAATAAATAAACAAACAAACAAATAAATAAGAAATACAAAAGAAAAAAAAAGAAAAAAGTGTATTAGAGTATTTTGATAGTGGCTTACAATGCATCTCATATGGCAAATTTCAAATTTGGGAGACACTTTGTGAATTGGTAGACTATGAAAAAAGAAAAGAATGCAGAGTGAAGGCAGGCAGTATCTACAGTACATACATGAGATTGTAACATGGCAAAGGAAAAATGGAAAATCCAAATTAGAAACTGGCAAATAAGAAGCCAACTTCAGCCTTGTGAAATAATTAATAAGAGATGGAACACTCTAAGAAAAAAGGGCGCTAAACTGTACCACTGTTCTAAAGAGTACTTCATCCAGGACGCATAATTGGACCTTAAGTGCCACATTATTTACGCTTTTAGAATACTTTAAAATGTACATAACATGCATCTTTCTACCTGAAGTAATCTTTTGTATCTTTATCTTTAGTGTTTCTTTTAGTAAAAGATCCCCAGTGACATTCTCGCTGCAGTTTCTGTGAACCCAACAGTACTTTATTTGTTAATCAAAAATAAATTGAGTCTTTATCTACTGCAAATTCCCTCTAATCCACTTCCACCTCCTGCCACACAGTATTTTTAATTAGTGCAATAAAAAAACACAAGAAGCATTCAGATCTTATAACTGGTAAAGCATCGTTTTTTGCCAGTGTATCATATTAGTTTTGAATATCATGATATTAAAGTTGCTACTGGTATCAAAGTCATAATTCTGTGAAACCATAAAACTTAAGCGTTTCTTTCTAAAAAAATTCCCTAAATCTCAGTCATTTGTAGCACAGGCACAAAAAAAAAAGCAAAAAAAACACACACATTTTTGGCATACAGCATTTAGGGTGATGCTGTTTATTGTTGCTGGATCTAAACTCTGGAGTTGGGGAAGGGAGGGGGATTAGAGCAGCAAACGTAATTTTTCATTTCCCCACTTCTGACTGCAGTTTAACCAATATACTTGTGAAAGGTAAAAAAAACAGCACAGAAGAGTTGAGACCTGCAAATTAGCCAACATCTGTCAAATAGGTCCTAGAGCACAAATATACAACTGGGAGAGAAAGGTAGACTCATTGAGATGTTTGAAATTTTCTTATAAGAGGAGACATGTATACTAGGGAAACAAATAGTTTGAGGGTATGTTGTAACTCTGAGTAAACAGAGTCAGACACAAGGACATATAAACATATGTTTTATGTTATTTGCTCTAAATATCAATGTACATGTCTTGGAAGAGAAAAAATAATGTCTATATAGAGATATCCAGCAACACATCCTCATACTGGCAGTGTGCACTGAACACAAGGCGTAGTTACGACAGCACATCCTGTAAACTATAGGATATATAGCACTCCATCGGTGGATTCGTCCTAATTCTCCCAGGAAGAAAAATTTATGACTACAATGCATTCATCCCTAGGCGAAGCCAGTCATTTACTTACTCACCTTCAATATTTCAACTGGAAACACATTAGTAGTTTGTGTAAACATTATGACATCAAAAATAACCATGCCAAATACACAACGCACTGACAAAAAAAACCCCCAAAAAACTGGTTCATTGTCCATAATCCAAAACCAACGGAGTTAATTCAGTCTGACGGCATTTGAAATGAGACACCAGCACTGTTTTGAAGACGTATATGGCTTTATAAAGTTTTAAACATGGCTGGAACACAGTGCCTTTTCAAATTCAATTCAGTACAGCAGGAGTTGCTCCTCCAGACACTGATTTCAGTGATGGAGATCATGTTTACTTACCAGTAAAGAGTCAGTGACGACTGTTTCCAGATTCTGCATCACTTTCAGGTCAGAAAGAACACGCTCAAGCAGATGCAGCACTGCCTGCTCTAAGCTGGACAGGCTATTACACCACAGAGCCATCACAGCTACATCCTCCATCACCAGCTTCTTCCTGAGACGCAGCAGGATAATGCAGATACTAATTTATACATTATTTATACTTATCTGCACATTGATTATATAGTCTGTAAAAGTTTTTCATTCTAGTATGCAAATATTGTATAAACTGTAAAATGTAATATACTGAGTTAAAAAGCTATACCTGAGCCAGGCTGCACTGACTGCTTTTATGAACTCTTCACTGAGAAGAGAACAGGAGCACAAATTACAGTGCTTTAGCAGTGCACCAATAAGAGGTGCCACCTCTGGACATGTGACCAGTGGGACACAAGCTACTGATAACGAATGGATGCTGTCAAACATGCACCTATAAAAAGCAACACATGATGGAGGAGATGTGATTAATACAGTCTGAATTTGGTGAAGTCAGATATGCGTAAATATATAACGTGCACTAAAGTCAAATGTGTGCAAATATACAATGTGCACTAAAAAGAATATTGTAGAGGGAGCTTTCCTGATTATTCAAACTTGACACCTGATCTACAAGTGCTACTGGTAGGAATTTGTTTTGACCCTGCTTTTAAACTGAAGATTTAATGCCTGTGTATGTACGACAAAGTCATCAGAACAAAATAAAAATAATAATAATAATTTAAAAAAAAAAAAAAAAAACAACCACTGAAATAAAGCAAGTTGCATGCCTTATGGAGTTGGTATGGATTGAAGCATTTCAGTAAGCGTATCCCTGCTGCAAGACATGCACAACACCCATGACTAATAAAGCTTTGGACGTGAACTGGCCTTACCTCATGCTCAAATACTGAAGTGACTGAGTTGAATGTGTGTGCTGAATGCTACAAACCTTTCTAAAGGGCCTGCTGAAGCGATATGACTATTATTGAGCTCCGCTGTCAGCAACGCCACCATCTGCAACAAAGTCACACACAATCAGCAAGCTGCAACACTAATGATCAATACTATAGTGTGTGGCGTAGGGCAAGGAGCCTGCACCTGGCCCCGCCCAGCGTAATGGACTTATTATACCCATTATTAATTCTAGCTTTATAAAAATAAATTATTATCCTTCCTTCCTTCCTTTTTTCTCTCTCTAGAGGAAAATAATTTCCAAAGAATTATATTGGTTTATTTTCTTCTTAATGAACTTTGTTCTCAAGAAGTGATTGGCTACGTGGGAGGTCTTTATGCAATATAGGCCAGTTTACTTCCTGTTCAGGTGTGCATGTTCCGGTGTAGATTTTTCGGCGTTGTTGCCTAGTCACTGCACACGCTTCTGCGCCCGGAGCGATTCACAAAGGCGGCCTACTGCTTTGTGGAAATGGAATCAGCATAGAGTTTCTGCCGGACTGGAGTGTTGGAGAACCTGTGTGATACTGCCTGACTTTAGCTGGCGTCCTTCCTGATGTTGGTCTGTGTGTCTGTATTTGGTGACGTATTGTCTTTCGTTATTCTTTCTTTATTATTTTCTTTGTGAGGGTGTTATTTTCTTGTGTGTTTATAAATGTGGTGATTATAAATGTCCTTAACGTCTATTATGTCTATTAACCCCTTTCTGGCCACGACAACGCTACAAGTGTTCATTATTATCAACTAACTACACAAGAACTGAAGTGGATGAGCAAATAATGTGATTGCTTTACCTTTTTAAGAGTCCCTGAATAATACTGCTGAGGTGGGAAACCGGCATGTTTCTCCAGAGCATGCACCAAACTGCCCTCATCTTCTGAAGTTAGATGGCATAGCAAATTCTGTTTAACACAGACATATAACAACAGTCACCTTTCATGCTCGAGTACTTTAACATTTTTTTTTTTAACTGGCTATATAGGTACTATTATAAAACATTATTACACATTGTGAAAGAGAACAGACACATAACCCTGAGATACTTGCAAGCTGATGCTAAAAACTTGAATATACAACAATGAGAAAATTAAAGAGATTTACTTTTTACAGAATCTGAGGTCGATTCTAAGGAACAAATATTATGAACTTGAGTCTCCTGGATGGGGTAAACATGGCTGCCATGCGGTTTCTGTAGATTTACAGTATGGTAAATGTCTTTCACAAACCCAACTGGCTCTGTTACAGCCAACCAATGTGCAAAAACACACGCTAAGCTCCCCTAGCACATTTAGCAATGCTGAGGGATGGGAATTGTTTCAGACTAAAGTCTTTTCTTCTCTTTTTTTTTATTAAAAACTCTTAATTCTTTTTAATAACATGGTAAATTATTAGTCCAGAATCTGAATTAAGACATTATCAAAATCTTATATTAAAATATGTTAATGTTTATCATGGGAGGAATTTCTTGAGGACGCAAAAGAGCAACAGAAAGTGTATGATTTACACAGAAAGATGGTGTGTGTGTGATTCTGGCAGGCGAAAGTGTAATGAACCAATGAAAAGCAATGAAAATAATGATGTAATGAAGAATAAGTGAGTAAATGAGTGATACAAGAGAAAGAATAAGTAACATGAAGGAAGGAAGAAAGAAAGAGAGAAAGGATAGAAAAACAGCAAGAAAAGAGAGCGAAATAGAAAGTTGAAGCTAGAGATGGTTGTTATGGGGACATGAAACTTGGACATTATTGCTCAGTCTCAGAACCCTACTGCTCAGAGACTGGAAAACACAGGAAAACACTGTCTGCCCTCTGATGTGGAATTGTGAGTGAGCCAGGCTGGTGCGGGAGATTGAGAGATGGCAGTGGATTGGGCGATGGGACCATTAATGACAGGACAAAATTTAGGCAGCAGAAAACCCCAGCACCACCTATTCAGCTTCCTTTCAGACTTTGCCACCCACATGAAGAGGAGAAATAATGCTCAACACCCCCAAACATGACAGAACTGGCTTTCCACTTGGTGAGGCTGTCTGTTTATTCACGCAAAGCAGTAATGGAATGCAGGACTCAATTGACATCAGAAGCTGAATGTGGGGAAAAAAACTATTGGAATAGCTGGAGCAAAACCTAATGAATGAGCAGAGTCTAAGTTGATGGTGAAAGACATTTAAATGGGTTATTATGTCAGCAGGAAAATGCAAACCTGAAAGAGAAGTATTTCCTGTTGGTCCATGGCATTATGAAAAATATATTTTAAGTAACTGGGGTATGCCACTCTGGTGTTATGTTCTAGTTCCTTATGATCTGGACCGCCATGGCAGTTTTCTTTCAGAACTAGTGGAGCTTTCCCATCCACCACTCGTTTACTGGCTCAGCACGAACAACGTTATCACCTTTTGACCAAGCCATCATGCGTGTACCCCCTAAATGACCTCCACTGTATCACACTCCTCGTATGACCTATTCTTGTATGAAGTCATCAAAAATCTGTCTGAAATGTAATTTGTATAAACTTATAGTAACATCTGCACAGTATGCTGACATGCATCTGGGGTGATGCTAACAACCAGCATTGATGGTATAATATATCGACAGTATAATATATTTTAATTGGTACATATAATAGCTGGGTAGGTACGAACAATCTAAATATAGAAAGGCGCTGACACACGGCTTTGCAGAGTACATGATGAACCTGCAAGAGTATGTTGTATTTCTATCACCATGGCACATCTGATCTTGGCCCATAAATGGAAATTCCGTGGGCACATAAAACTTACATGCAGTGCTCAAAGCTAAAAGCACCATAGCAACATGGTATGGAAAAACATTGGGTCTATTGACACAAATGAGAAGGCAAGGTTGGCCATGGTGCAAATGTTCAGGAGGCACTTCATTACCTCTTCTTGGTTGAAACACACACTATACCCACAGTTATTTTATTTAGGAAGAAGCAAATTTTGAGTACCACAGTGGCGGATGGAAGGAGTTATGCAGGATACACTGGAATGTGGCAGTAGACTATAATTCAAAGGCAGGTTCAAGTCAGGGCAACGACTGACCAAACCACCAAAGCAGAATTCATCAAAAATTCCAAAGAATTGCTGTGCTAACTGTGAAAATAAATGGTCAGTGGTGGGCTGGTTTACTCCTTTCCAATTAAAGCACTTAAGGTTGATAACATCAGATCAGAGGACAGGTCCACCCCACAGAGATGCATGCCTTAAGCCAACTGACTATACTGACTGTGAAAGTGCAGTCACTTCGAGGCAACGGACAGAAAAATATGTACATGGTGGTTGCTCTCAGACAGTAGCCGTATCATGCTGTTTGCGTCTGGAGATCGGCAAAGAGGTGGATCAGCTAATTTGGAACACCTAAAGAAGGGTGCCAGTCAATCTGCTTGTGAACAGACAGACAATTCACTGCCCAGTGTAGTTCAGGGACAAGATCTGGGCTAAGACGCCTTCACTATTACTGGCCAAATTTAAGGCTGTTTGCTTTTCCACTTCTGTCACTGTTATGGAGGATACTGAAGACCATCTGAAAGATTATGCAGGGGTTCTTGTTTATAGTCCAATTTTGGCTAAATAAGATTTGGTGGCGTAAGTTTTTAAATGTTACTGATGGGTTCTTTGTTCCTATGAGCCATCAAACTCTACCTGCTCTCCCAAAGACAAGGGGCACAGGAGATCACACCTTGAAAGTATAAGTCTGTTCTTTGAGTCAGAACACAACATAAGGGTCATGCCCACTCTTGAGTGCACACCATGTATGCCAAGGCTGTATGTAAGCAAGTAAAAAGTTTTGTGCAGTAGGTGGCATTAAATGGATATAAACATGCTGTCTTGCACTGTGAGCAATGCTTTTACATATCTGCAAACCAACTAGAAGCATTTGTCTGAATCTCCCTAAAGATGTCCATGGTAGTATTGCCTACATACTTGGGACGGACTAATGATTTGTCACTGGGAGTGCCAAAACTAGTAAGGGCATATGAACAAACAAAAACCATGGAAATAAAGTTCCTTTTATTTAAGACATCTTTTTGCTGGTCATCACTATGTTCAGGCAAGTCAAAGAACTGCATTCACTACTGATCAGCAGGGCCATGGCTCTAAGGAGAGATATTAGTGACAACATTCTGAAGTGTCAAGAGAGGCTACACCCTCCTTAAGAGTGAGAAATAATGATATTTGAAGAGATCATCATTCTCCACAGAAAGTGGTATCGATACTTCTTGTAAGTGCCGTAATGAGAGTGCACAGTCAAGAGAATTCAGCAGAAAGTGTTTCAAACCCTTGCCATGACTTTGATATGTTATCGGCATTAGTCCGGGAAGGAAACTACCTTAGTGGTACAAAACATAGCAGAATGGTTGTTGCCTATGCAAGCATGATTCTACAACCACATAGAGGACCACTAGGCCACCTGGGTCATCCAGGTTGATGAGATCACAGTGTAGCAGAGGACTTTTTTAGGATCTAGACACAAGGTCACAGGTATGAGGTGACAACCCTGCTATTAATACTTGGCTAGGAAACAAACACATAGAAACTCCATTAGTTCCGGAAGGAAACCACCTCGGCAGTCCTCCACATAGTTGTAGCACCACAAAAGAAGAAGAAGAAAGAAGTGATGCTAGTGATTATCACATGTGAAACACACCACAGCATAGCATAGCGTGCCAGTGAAATTATTTCTCTGCATTTAACCCATTCACCAGGGGAAGCAGGGGGCAGCCGAACAGCGCAGCGCCCGGGGAGCAGTGCTTGGGGACAGCACCTCAGTGTACCTTGTTGGTCCTGGGCCTTGAACCCACAACCTCCCAATTGAAGGGCCAATACCCTGACCGCTAGGCTACCACTGCCCCACAGATACAATGAAGAAGAGATGCAAAAAACAAGCATGACCTAAACACTGAGCACAGCAGAAATACGTAACCACCACTGTATGGTTCTTACTCACACCCTTGAACATTTCCAGAAAAAACAGCTAATCCCATGACTTTACTCTTCACTCCTTCACGCCCCAGGCCTTTTCCCACATACTGTATCTACCAACTGCTGCACGAGAGCTAGTTAGCCGAGAAAATACTGTAAGATGAATCACTGCAGTGCAGGGCCTCATGAAACATCCACACCTCCCTCTGTCTTCACTTCCCTTCGTATAGGTCAAAACACATCTGGCAAATTAAAAGTTTGCTTTAAAAGCCCTCCTTTAATTAGCACAATGTTTTATTAGATGACAACAAAAAGAATACACACACGTTTTAATCCGGGAAAAAATGTGAAAGGTTCCATATTGCTTATGGTAAACCATCTGTGTGAGCACTAAAAAGCCTGGATTTTTTATTGCTCATTCCCCCCTCTGATCATATCTGTACAAATGGCATGTGTTAAAAATTTGGAACTTTTAGTGGTTTGGAAACAGCAACTTGTGTTTTGTACATCACCACTACCTGTACAACATCAAAAGGGAAAGTGTCAGATTACAACCAAAGAACGGTTTACATTTAACTTTTTTAAACCAAGCACAACATTGTACAATTTTGTCTGCAAGTAGACTTTTTTGTATTTCTGTTTTGTCTTTAACTGAAGCAAAAAGCAAATGAAATAATTTTTTTTAAAAGGTATATAATTAGCAAAAAGTCATCTAGTCTTTCAATTTTTACACAAACTCATAAATGAGTGACTGTGAAGGACAACAAGAAAAGACACTGGGTGAAGACTGCTTTATGGTAAACAGGGGTGTGTGTGTGTGTGTGTGTGTGTGTGTGTGTGTGTACCCGTATCCAATCGTTGGCCCGGTGCTCCACTACATTCTGAGGCTCTGCACTATATAAAAGCCACACGCACTGCAGCAAAAGCCTCCTGCTTGGTGCTGAAAGACAGAAAGTAAACACAGGAAGCAAAGAAAATTAAGTTTGAGATTATTTAAATATGTGGCTCATGTTAAGGTCTTCAGAGTGACTAATTAAATAAATGCAGGAGGAATGTGTTGATTCTAAGGAGAGAAAAAGGCAGTAAAGAGAGACAAGAAAACAGTTATACTGAACACAGAAAGATACAGAAAGAGAGATACAAAGATAACAATAGAGAGACACTAAAAAAGAGGCAGGAAAAAGAATAAAAGGGAAAATTAATGCCCAGCAGGTCACTGCGGGGTTCACTGGAAAATGATTGTAAATACTTAATGCCTGAAGACCCATTTCTCCATCCCAATTGGGAAACACGCCCCCAACGAGTAAAAGAGTCATAAATTTACCATCCGCAGTAACATATGGGTTCCAACAAAGTCTTCCCAGGAACTGGCCCACAAAAGGAAAGCTCTTCATGGCCTCAGTTGTAGAGCTCTGGAAAACAGTGCGCGCACACACACACACACACACACACACACACACACACACACAAAACCCTTAAACCTGGCGCAGGCAGATAAATAAATAAATAAGTAAGTAAATAAATAAATAAATAAATCACAGTAATTGTGTCAGAAACTGTGACAGAAATTGTGTCTTATGATAGAAAAATATAAATTTAGAATTATAATTTTCTCATATGATGGAAACATTTTGTAAAATCACACACACACAGTTATAAATTTGCTTACATTTCCAATGTGACATTGTTCTTTACAGCCAGGCAGATCATCAATTCTCCTGTTGGACTCCAATTTTCCATTTGGCTTTCACACACAATGTAGTGTACTTGCTATACCTGATCAGGACACATACCACCAGCTAGAATGAACCCTAATTTGCCTTCAGGATTATTAAAGCCAAGAAAAGGCCTTTGATGCCCCTTTATAGAACCTATTCCCACAAAGCCAAACGGATAGAGTCACCAATCACTTTTTTAAAGACATTTACGTAATTAATGAACACCAGCAGGCTAACACCAAGGAATCTTGGGGTTCACAGCTTTCAGCATTAATTCAAGATGTGTGCTGTTAATCTACTGTATATTGGAAGCCATTCAAAGGAACAGACCCCTTTTTACATGCCCCATACATACAATACGCAGTGTGATCCAGAGTAATGTGTCTGCAAAATGAATGATAAAACCCTAAAAGAATGCTTAGCTTATAAAATGCCATGGCTAGAACAGTGCTAAATACATAGCATTAAAAGATGAATGAATCAGAAAGGCCACTGAGATTTGAAGAGTGTTCTGCCTGGAAAATGAGTTCCAATGCCATGTTAACTCACATGCCCATTTCTATAGACCATACAGCCATACGGAGCCACCTCCCAATTACTCAATGGGCTTTATGTATTCACGGTCTCATCATTCATGCTTTCAGCAATCATTATCCGTTATCTAATGATGGTTTCTGGTGACGGTTGTTGTCATGGTGATGGTGGAAACTGAGAAAATTTTCAGATACCTCCCAGTTATTGGTGTTAATCTGGCAGCTGGTGCTAATTTCCTTAATTATCTGATAAACCCTATTTAATTGGCAGCCTTTCTAAATGATGTTGAGCCGTTCTAAAGTGACTGAAAGCCTCCGGCAGCAGGTTGTCCATATCAAGGCCAAAGGGTGACTCCATCAGCTATAGCAAGAGAAGTTGGTCGTTCCAAATCTGTGATTTCTACAACTCGAATTCCAGAAAAGTTAGGATGTTCTTTAAATTTGAATAAAATGAAAACTAAAAGATTTTCAAATCACATGAGACAATATTTTATTCACAACAGAACATACAGGTACAGCTCAAAAAATTAGAATATCGTGAAAATGTTCAATATTTTTTGTCACATTTCAGAAAGTGAAACTCATATATAGTAGATTCATTACACAGAATGAAATATTTCAAGCCTTTATTTCTTGTACTTTGGTGATTTGGTACTGGATATCTCCAGTTTCTCTGAATCTTTTGATGATGTTATGCACTGTAGATGATAAATTGCAAAGGCTTTGCAAAGCTCGACGTTGAGGAACATTGTTTTTTATGCACTCTTTCACAGATTGGAGAGCCTCTGCCCATCTTTAATTCTGAGAGACTCTGCCTCTCTAAGACATCCCTTTATGAAATGTGCTCATTTAGTGGATAAAGGTGTACAATTTCCCAGTTTGAACATTTATGTTATCTATGTTCTGTTGTGA
>JAQMCW010000038.1:12948103-12961078 GCA_030068335.1 Chrysichthys cranchii
AACAGAGTGATTGTACAATTCAAAAGCAAAGGAAAGGAATCAACAGCATCCCACTCAGGTTGACCTGGGCCCTCTGAGGGGTGTCTTCAGACTGTCGAGCGGATCGTTGGGAAAAATCCTCATTGTAAGGCCGCTGATGTTGCAGAGCGACTCCAAGTGAGACGGAGTACTTCTGTGAGGGATCTCCATCAACTTGCCTACTATGGCCTAGCAGCTAGAAGGAAGTTTCTAGAAAAAAATTTTCCAAAAATTATGGTGTCTGTTTACTTTTGAGACGTCTGTGTAGCGGGATTTCAGTCTACTTAAAGATAAACATGAAGCTCCATGACAATCACAGTCCATCTGTTCATCAGAAAAGAAATAAAGAGCAATCTGTTAAGCTGTATGTAAGTAGTTAGTCTCTAGACTAAAAGCTGCTGGGTAAACTAACTTTTATTTGCTGGTAGGCTCTCAGTAGGCTAAAGGTCTGCAATGCCATAAAGCACATGAAAAAGTGCGACGCTTTATATTCTTTCACTCTAACAATCAACTGTGTTCTCATTTTCAAAGCGTTCATGTTTATGTTCAGTTAAATGTGCTTTTTACTGGAAACTGAAAACATGATTATAGGTTTTTTTGTTAGACAGCTAGCTGAAGTGCTTGGGATAATTGTGTGTTGTGTAGTAACTGATTCTGTTCGAGCTGTTTTTGAAGTGCTGGAAGTTTGGCCGAACAATCTTGTCTGAAAGCTATATTATTATTATTCCTCTTGATTATCCCCTAGACAACATATTTTTAATCATATTAATTCATGACAAAAATATCAGTGCAACATACAGAAATGGGAATGTAAATGCACGAATAATATCTGTGTATTAAACCTGGGTAATGAAGAAGAATTATGGAAAATGAAAATTAATGAAGGCTATTTTTGTTGCAAAAATAACCCGTCATATTCAAGTGGGCGAATATAGTTATAGGTTGCAATATTAGTGACATGTTAAACAGAGTGTCTCCCAGAATCCAATTTGTTGTTTTTGTCTTACAAGCTGGCTACATGCTAGCTCTCTGTGCAGCAAAATCTCCACAAATTCACTGTTGGTGACCTAACTCAAACTTTTTCTTAATCTACATGCCATACATGAACGCTTTGAATAAAATATGCCTAAGCTTTTTTTTTCCTTTTTTCCATTGCGGCCCCCCATTGGTCCGGGTCCGTTACATACGGAGTAACTATACAAAAATGGAAAGGATCGGTCGGAAGCATTTAAAATATCCATATTTTGACAAAATATCTTCAATTTCACGTTACAGTTTAAAACCTATGGCCTAGGATGTCGCTGAATTGTTGCAAGTTGTTTTTGAAATAATGATGGCATAGAAAATGGTGTCTCATTCCTTGGCCCAGAGAATTCTAGGAAGGGTGAGCCAACCCCTTTAATGTAAAAATTGTGGTACATATAAATTTGCCTATTTTTAAGTCAAAATAAAGTACAATTAATCATTTAGATTAGCACTAAATTAACCAAGAATAACTCTCGGCTGATGCCACCATGACCATGCTTCACCGTGGTGATAGTGATAGTGGTAGAGTTGGGTTACCACAAGGCCAAGGCCTAAACATTCAGTTCTGTTCTCATCAGACCAGACAGCTGTTTACCACATGCTTTTTGAAAAACTCTAGTGTCTGAATTAAGGCATTGTTTCAATGATCTTATTTCTCCACCACCGCAGAGCAAAGATCCTCTTCCTTCTCCGGTTCTTGGCTGATTACATTCCAGGAGTAGGCTTAGTTGCACGTGAGTGAGATATATTAGATTTTATTATTTATCAGATATATCCGCTTGGTTAACAATGCCATGTGTACTCGTGTACTCTTTACTCTGCAGTGGCATAATTATACTGTGTCTGCTTCCTGTCTCCTCAGGTCCGTTGATGGAATACTTACCTGTTTGGCAGAAGATCTACTTTTATAACTGGGGCTGAACATGCTGAAACGGTCATGCAGACCTGTACGCATAAAGGACTCAGAAAGTACTTATGCCTGATGCAAAACCACATGGGAATGGACACACACACACACACACACACACACGTCTGAGAACATCCTGTGACAGTCTGAGTTGAGGATGAGTTGTAGGTGAAGTAGAAGCTCTGTACCACGAGACATTATTTCAGTTTGTTTAGCTAGCATCATTGAATTTCAAGGGCATCATAAAATGCACAGTTAATATTCCAGTTCGGAAAATCATTGTTTATCATATTTCTTTCTCTTTCTTTTCAGTTTTCATTCATCTTTTTTGTAATGACTATTTTTATGTAGTACAATTTATCAAATCTCTCAGTGCCACATTTTACACCACCTCTTTGTTCATGTAATGAGAACTTTTCTTATGAGAAAACAAATCTATTCTGTTCGGTTAGATTTAGATTTTGTTTTGTTTGGTTTTTTTGTTTTTTAAAAAGAGAGAGAGAGATACGTAGTTGTTTTACACAACCGGAGAGTGATTTAACCCGACTTACTGGTCTCGAGTCATTATTGCTGTGGGTATATTTTTCGATATGAGGTATTACCATTGGGTCGAGTAGAATTGCTAAAAAGCTGAGAGGTCTTTTTCAGAGGACTTCCTGTGTTTCTGGACCCCCTTTTCTTCAAACCAGCATTATAAGCAGTGAACTGATGAATGTCCTCTGTTTTTCCACTGTGAACTAACAAAAAGCTCATTTTAGTAATTGAGTAAAGCTGATTTGTGCAATGGCTGGAAATGCTCTGTAATTATGAAAATGATGAATTTCATGATTTTATTAAAGGCATCTAAAAAAAAAAAAAAAGAAAGAAAACCAGAAATCTAAATGTGCAAAAATGGATGATGGATTTTCTACACACATTTTTGCATTTAATAAATCAGCCAGTCATGGGAAAAGCAATTTACTCCTTCAGTTTTGTCCTTTCAAAACAGATGGAGATCAGAAGGTTCGTTTCATCATAATGGCATATTAAAACATAATGAGGAAGGATCCCACGAGTGCAGGCTCGAAAACAGTCCATAACTCAAAGTCTAATTTAAAATGACTGTCTTTGCACTAAGTAAAATAAAAACGTCTTTTTCACACAAGTAAGGATGAATTGTCTTTATCTCTGACGAGAAGAATCTTCATGCAGTAAAATCACTGACAATGGACAGCCACAATTGGCGTTTGTCTATAAAGTCTCCTAATTGTACTAAATATGTTTTTACATTTGCATTCACAAAAAATATAATATTTGGGGGGGGGAAAGCAATTCTTAATGGATTTGTTAAGCAGCTAGTTTCTGAAATGGTCTCCTCCGTAAATTAGCTTTCAAGTACTGTCAGGCTATACACAGTACAGTATATGGCTAAGAGAAATCCATTAACACCAGCTGTCCATTCTCCATACCGCTTATCACAGGGTTATTAAGAGTCACAGGGAAACTGGAGCCGATCTTGGCTGACTTCAGGCAGGAGGTGGGATACACCCTGGGCGGGTCCCCGATTTGTCAGCGATGAGCATTCACACTCACATTGACACTTGTGAGCAATTTAGAGTAGTCAGTTGACCTAATCTTCATATATTTGGGTTTCGAACCCAGGACCTTATTGGTGTGAGGCACCAGTGCTTACCACTACACCACCATGCTTTGTGGAGTTAAACATTCCACTTCCTCTGTTGTTAAAACAGTCTTCACTATTTTAGATAGGATTCCACTGCAAAAAGTTACATCTTAGCAAATGAAAATATATTGAACGTAGTCAAATTTATCTTGTATTTCCTGTTATAAGATATATAGCAATACACCAGATATAAGATTATTAAAGGTCCACTATGTACGATTCAGCTACCTAAATGGCCCTTTCTTACTGTTACCTTTCCAAGCATGCATTAGAACATACGTATGATGGCTGTCAGGTGCCCATAGTGTAAGTCCAAGTACTTCCATTCACACTCTCTTTCTTTTTCCACGCTAAATATGACGTATCCTCTATTTTTAAACATTTGCGATCTGAAACTTGTTTGCCAAAACCAGCAAACACTGACTTCTCTTCTTTCTTCTTCCTTGACTTCCTTCTTTTTCTCTGTCATCCTTCTGGGACTTCCTTCAAGATTCACTAGCACTGAAGATATGAAACACAGAAGGCACTTTTGTCCATTCTGGGCTACTTTATGTGCGCAACATGGTGGCTCAGTAGACCTGCTTGCTCTGCAGATATAAAGGGCTCATTCTAAAGTTACAAAAACACAATGATTCATAGTTACAGGTAATTATACACGAATGAAAGCATATTTATGAATATTATATTCCATTTCTGCTAATAGATCCCCTTAAATCCTACACAGGGGCCCTTAGTCTATTTCTAAATTTATTTCAAGCAATAAATGTTCGATTCTCTTGGCAGATAATTTAGTTCCCTTCTAGTAATACATTTAAAAATTATACAAATTCAATCTATTAATAATGCAATTAGCAAAAATATATATATTAACCACTAAAATAAGACTATTTAAAGCTTGAGATTAGTACAAATTCTTGAAATAGGTTTAAAATCTTTTTAATCTAACAATGTAAAAAGAAATGCTGGATAGGTTTTACTATATTTATATTTATTTATGATGTTTTAACTCACTAAGATATTATTTTTGTCGTTCTACTAGATTTTGGTATATATATATATATATATATATATATACACTGTATAATAAGGGAGGATCCCATGAGCTCACACTCATCGACCATCCATAATTTAAAATGATTTAAATTGAATAAATTAAAGTGACTGTCTGTGCAATAAACATAATAAGATGTCATTTCACGCAAGTAAACATGAACCCTCACTCTCTTATAACAATAATTTATTATTTATCACTCATGCAGTAAAACCACTGTTGCTAGACGTGTGTATTACTGGGCACTGAAAAGAGACAACAGGACATTTTTAGTCCTCTTTTTAGTTGGGAAGTGACAAACCACTGTTTTTATTGAGACAAACAGGCACTCAAGATTGTTTTGTGTCTATAAAGTAATTTTACCACACTACAGATATTTTTAACTGTTGTATTCTGAAAAAAATATAAATATATTAAAAGATATGTATAGCAGCTGGTTGCCAAAATAGTCTCCTCGATAAATTAGCTTTCAAGACATGATCTTATCCAGAATAATGATAGCATGCAAGGCTAATAAGAAGACTAAATTACATTGTATTCCTCCCTGAACTGTGCTATATAATTATTTGTTTAAAACATATGTTATCAGGTTGGTCTCAGATTGAAAAATCTCTATTTCAGGTGAGAACTGGTTAATATATTAGCTATCTATATAAGCCTGGCAGAAAAATCACATAACAGTCAGCGAAAAACCTTCAGGTCATTTAATGAATTAGATAGCTAATTTATCATCCATAGTAAAAGAATTCTTCTTCAATCCTGTCCAATCCCACTTTAATTATGAAGCACATTTAAAACAACAGAGTTGAACCAATGTGCTGTACACTCAGCGTATATACATACACGTCTGACTACTAACAATGGACAAATGGCTTGCTTTATACCGCAGTGCTGTGGAATTCTTGATTCTGATTGGTCAGAAGGTGCTGATTAATTTTCTATAACAGCAGCTCTGACAATTGTGCGGGCTGCAAGCTTTAAATAAATGTGTGATAAAATTTGTAATACATTTGCATTTCTGTATTAACAGCTTACCCAGGGGCTTGTGTATGCTCAACTCTCCACATGAACTGGTTTAAACAATAACAGGAACTAACTCGGTTTATGGATGTTCCACATCACTACACAGAACTATAAATGAATTAAAAGCATAACAGGAACACTTCTACTGTTATAGGAAAATCATCAACAGAGAGGTGGCGTGACAACCTGGAATGAATCTTTTCACAGGTCATGAGAGAGGAGACAGGAGGCGCAAGGAGGTCTGAAATAAGGGGACCAGTAAGGTCACCTGTAGGGCAGCAAAGATTTTCTGCTGATGCCCCTGAAAGATTCCTACTGATGCAACTGACTGTAATGTCTATTTGATCCTGAGCAGAAAAAATTGCTATCCACCAAAAGTTAACATTTCCAGGTATTTTCTGTCACAATGACTATGTCAAATCGTGATTCTGAGATAAATGCGCCTACGAGTCCATTTAACTCACAAGACTAGTCACCTGACTGAAATAATTCTCACATACAATGCACATTATACTGTATGGATAATACTTCAAGATGGGCCTGGCTCTACGGGGGGGGCACCTTAGGGTGGGCAGGGTGGGTCTGTCCAACCCAATCACAAACCTGGCCCACCCACCTAAGGGTAAGAGAGGGATTTTAAAATACAGTGATGCCCTGGTTCTCGTTGGTAATTTGTTCTAGAAGGAGCGACAAGATTCGAAACTGACGAGTACCGGATCATTTTTTCCCATAAGAAATAACTGAAAACAGATTCATCCGTTTTCGACCCCTACTAACCTTTATGCTTTAAAAATGTACTTGCAGTGGGTCTGGGCAGGTTATACTGAGCGGTTAAATCAGTCACACTTACGCTGCTGCTTTCAAACTTCTCAATAACCTCCTTCTTAAGTTCAGTCGTCGTTCTTACTGATTTCCTTTTCGCCTTCTCTTCACTGGCTTTCTTTGGACCCCTGTTTATTAGCAAAAAAACTTAAAAAAAAAAAAAAAAAAAGCCTCAAAAAACTAGACAATGCAATCACAACACCCAGAACACAGCTGCACATCGTATGAATGACGCGTAAGGCCGACGCCAACCGGGCGTAAATGTTTGTTTACAAAGGGAAATCACACGGTTTTTCGGGACGAGTTCCGGATTTTCCGACGACCTCCGATACAAAATTTCTCATCGTTTCGCGACGAAAACCGAAAACGCCGAGTTCCGGAGTTTAACTGTATTAGGCTTAAAGTGAAAATAACAACTTCCATTTCCTTCACTTTTCTTGTGTTTTGCAGTCTGTACAAAGCCTACTCTGATTTCTTGTCGAATCAGTTTGTACAGTCAACCGCACAAAAGCTCATTCCCACTTTAGATCGTTTTTTGTGTGCATTTTTACGATTCTTTCGCAGCACTTTAGCTCTTTAGTTGCTTCCACCTACAGCGACCTCATGTGCGCGCCCTCTATTGTACTTTATTGTGCCCTCTGCTGTCTGAACAACACAATTACAGCTATGAAAAACTAAAGATTACGCAGCCTTATAATAATCCTGGTTCCTTTTTTATTTCCTCTATCCAAATCTTCATAAATCTTCATAAAAACTCCTATTTATTGTCATATGATGTACTGTTGCATGCCCAGCTTTCGCTCAGAACAGTAGTGTGACATGAAGTGTCCGATCAAGTCAGCGACTTGGCGTTTAGGCTCCGTTCTGACCTGGCATTAACATGCGTCCTGGGTGATCTGAACACAGTGGATCATATAGGTGTGTAGAGGTCAAATTTGGCTCTGGGACACATTGTGATCTGATCATTCAAACCACATTTATAGTGTGAACGTAAACGCATCTCAATGTGTCCCGGCAATTAAGGACCACCTATTAACTAACTTGGTCACTGCTGGAAAATTACTTTAATTACTGCAAGACTGTGTGCAAATTATGCTGTGGAGTAGAGTTTGCCATCTCTTGGCTAATGAAGGAAGACCATGCTATAACAATAGAGATGAAAGCAGCTGCTTTTCATAGTTTCTTTAGTGGTCTAAGCTCTGACTGCTTAATTAAAGCTTTTGAAACAGCCCAAACAGGTAAAACAAATAGGATTCCCAGAGCCTTCCTCCAATAGGAGTGATGTACAAAATCCAATAACAAATGGTAAACGTTCAGTGGTACCTCAGAACTCGAACTTAATCCGTTCCGAACTCGGGTTTGAATCCTAAAAAGTTCGGGTTCTGATTGAATTTTCCCCATAAGAGGTAATGGAAAACCAATTAATTGGTTCCTGGCCCCAAAAAAATACACCTAAATATGTTTTTTTTTTTAGCATTTAAACACAAAATGAACAGGATGAAACAAGAAGAGCACATACTAAACACATCTAGGCCCATTTATCAAAACAGTCATTTGTAAAGTGTTTATTTTTATCATTACTCTGTATTTGTTAACTTAAATTCGTAAATCGCAAACTTTTAGGTTGTAATATTTGTACAACTATTGTGTAACTTTTTGGTGAGCAATGGCTACTAAAATTATATAAAGCACAGGGTACTGCCTGCTATTATCAATAAAAAAAAGCACCATCACCAACAAACGATGCTATCATAGCGAATGCGAGGCTGAGACTGAAGAGTTACCCTTTGTTTCCGCTGAGAGACAGCTGAGTGCCGCGGGACTCATTTCCTTACGCTATGGATAGAAAAAGGGTCAAAACCAGGGGGCATAAACAGACAATAATCGCGGCTTGGCAATAGTGCAGGGAATACAATCTAAAGCTTGGCACCTTGGTGTGACTGCGCGAGTCTCTTTAAAGTCTGTGTCATTAGTTACCAAATGCGTAACACCTGTAGCATCCCACGTGACGCTCAGGAATGGCGTGAGTCCTAGCGCATGCGCCAGTGGCGCTGTGGTGGACTGCACCGCTATCGTGCATACCCAAAACGGGTGTGTTAAAAGGGGGCTCCGCGCGGGCAGATTATCTTAGGTTCACGGTTCAACTTCTGAGATTCAGATCAAGTTCTAGGTCTTTATTTTTCAAACTGGTCGGTTCGACTCTTAAGAAATTCGAGTTCTAATGGGTTCGAGTACTGCGGTACCACTGTGGATGCATTTACAATGCCAGGTGGGCACGGCTATGCTTCTCAGCAATCTACTTGTGATCCGATCACTCAAGGCACATTTTATGGCTAGGTGAGAATGGGGTCTTAGTGTCAAATGAAAATGAGCTCAACTTTCTAAAGAAAAAAAAAAAGCATGAATTAGCTTTAGCGGCCGGATGGTTGCAGTCAGTGCAAAGACACACCCTAGTATGCATAAAAAAAAAAGCAAGCCCATAAATTAGAGATTACACTACCTCAGGGCTAGAAATTTTTCATTTGTTCCAAACTTTAGACTGCCTAGGCAAGGTTAAAGAAAGTCCGGATTTTTTTTTAACTATTATTATTTAAACCTGGTAATAAACAAAGAAAGGAAGTGCTCAATATCTTTTCTTCAATACACAATAGTCTGCACTATTTCTACATCACTCTATACAGTTAAGCAATTTGGTGATATTGACCATGTTGAATTCTTTGCAGAAAAAGTCCGATTTTCCTCGAGTCTTATCCCTTCCACTGAAGTGCTCAGAGGGCACTCCAATGGATTCGGTCGAACATGGATCGTCATGAATTATGCAAATTTGTGGAGTCCATGCCAGCTCGAGCGCACACCGTCATTAAAGCTGAAGGAGGACATACCATTATTATTGCCGATAAGTTCATTTGTAATGAAAAATTTCATATGAATGTAAAGAAGGAGGTAAAACAGAAACATTTCCACTAGCAGTCCCAGTTTTTTGGACCCTCCTATGTATCCAAAATTTCATAACAGATTACATTAATACATTACATGAATTCAGACCGGAAACAGTGAGTGGGGGGGGGGACTTCCTAGCTCTATCGTCCACTCATCTGCACTGACGGGAAACTGATAAGAACGAAAATGCCAGGCGAGAAAAACAGAAAGCTATCACGTTATGCTTTGGAAGAGCGAGAGAAATGTAATACAGGAAGGATGCAGAATCGATTGTTTTGACTTGCAGTTCACCAGAGCAATGAGAACACACACGCTGGTATGTCAGGACCTCTGAAAAACAGTGCATTCTTAGATATGCATTTGTTTCTCTCCAGTATGCAGGTGAAGTGAAGGGTAGAAAAGGGAGATCTTTAAATCTTTTGGAGTCTGTTTGGCCTGAGACCAGTGTGTGTGTGTTTTGTATGCTGCTGAATAGCTGCCAGTTGGCCTGCACTGCAGGTGTAAACAGCGTGGTGTTTGACAGACGGTGTGCGATCCATCCATCCACAGATGCTAATACCAGATACAGTCTGCATGTGTGATTTATCCACAGCATTTGCTCTTCATACACTACATTATAATATGTGAGACTGCAGTATATTGTGATATCATAACTGAAGGAAGAGGATCACAAAGTGCTCTCCAGTTAAGCAGGTAGGTGCTCGTCCATGTGTGACATTTTTTTTTTTTACACCCCACAAGGGCGCTGGCTGCTGACTGTATAAAAACTATCCGCGACGGAGCACAAAAATCCACGTAACACACCTGAGAGATCGATATGAGCATGGGAAGTTCACCTGAAGTTTGAAGGTTAATCAGGGCGCACACATACGCTTGGGTGAGCAGTCTATAACGTTGTTACAGAAGTTTCTTGACATAATTATATCACTTCAAATGTACAAGAAAAATGATTATACGTTAGGTTTGATTAAAATAGAAAATTCCCAGGTAAACTTTTAAATTGCACTCTGCATCTACAGACCTTTCGACCCTTAAATCAAATAATGCGTAGACCTGTCGAGGAGAGGGGGCAAAAGGGAAACATTTGACAGAGTCCAAATCACTTCATCCAGGTCAAAATTGGAGTGTGGGGAGATACAGGATTTCACGGTGACCAGAAGGAGCTTGGGAAACAAAAGTTTTGTTCTAGTTAAGATTCAAACACTAGAGAACTACAGTGGAACCTTGGTTTTCGTTGACTTCGGTTATCGTCATTTTCGGTTTTCGTCGATTTTTTTCTGCGAAAAATTTGTCTCGGTTTTCATCGGTTGCATCGGATTTCGTGAGCATCGCCCCGTGCTTCTAGCCAAATTCCATTGCTTTCCAGTGTTTTTCTGCTTTTTTTTACTGATTGCAAGTGCTAACACTACAATTACATGTAAGTGATTACTGCGTATACAGTACATATTCAGTGTAATGTGTTTATTTTGCGCTTTCAGTTTCAGTTTCAATGTACCCTTTCCTTTTTGCTCCATCATGGGACCAAAGAAAGTTTCCACAGCCAGCAGCCCTCCGAAGAGGAAGAAGGTCAGGAACATGATCGAGTTCAAGAACGAAATCATTGAAAAATACGTGAGCGGCATTAAGATTGCTGAAATCGGCCGCATGTACGGGAAGTCGCCATCCACGATAAGCTCCATTGTGGTGAAAAAGGAAGCAATAAAGGAGGCTGATGTGGCGAAAGGCGTGAATGTGCTAATGAAACAGAGATCGCAAACAACTGATGATGTCGAACAGTTATTATTAAATTTGGATCAATCAAAAACAGTTAGATGGCGATTCTGTTTCGGAGGCCATCATATGTGAAAAGGCCAGATTGTTGTACGCCGATCTCATTAAGGAAATGCCTGGGACGAGTGCTAGTGAAGGCCAGCAGAGGCTGGTTCGAAAAATTCAGGAGGCGCACTGACATACACAGTGTTACTGGGCACGGCGAAGGTGCGAGTTCGGTCAAGTCTGGGGCCAGATAGTGCCTTGTTTACCTAAGGACCTTCCAAACAATAATACTGTACAGTAATACTAGGGTTGTAAATATATAATAAATGTGTAATAAATATTTTCCTCTATGTGTAATGAATCTATATATGAGTTTCATGTTCTGAAATGAGTGACAACAAATATCGAACTTTTTCACGATATTCTAATTTCTTTTAGATGTGCCTGTAGTGTCAACAGTAAACAAAGTATCACTTCTTTATTTTAAATGATTTATATCATATATATTAGCATTTGCTTTAGATTAATCAACATACAGACATATTAGCTTGATACATCGATAACGCTGATCAAAAACATCTGCAGACGTTGACAAAAAATATGGGCGTCAACATCGATCTCCCTTAAGATCAAGATACAGCTCTACGCTTCTGCTCTGGCCCCACTGGCAATCTACGAGTGCGAGGCTTGGAACGTTACAGTGGTCACAGCCGTGAGCAACACGCCTTCCACCACCGATGCCCTCGACGCATTCGAAAGATCTGATATTCCGATCACATCACCGACGAAGAAGTGTTACGGCACGCAAACTTGTCTAGCCTTCATTGCACAAAGTCGACAACGCACCACTGTCGCATTCCCAGGGTGACCATGTATAGGTGTTCCCTGGGGCCAAACGTGCCAGATCCCGGCCACGCAGTGCCTGGCATCAAACCTTCACCAGTGATCTCAAACTCACTGCCGTATCCTTGGAAGAAGCAGAAACGATAATGGGAGACATGCAGCGGGGGAGAACACTTGTTGCCCGATACGCTCAACAGCAAGGGAGGAATTAAGTCTAAGCAAGTAAGAAAAAAAAAATCTACACAACTGTCAGAAATTCCAGATTTATATGTTGGTTGGCTTATCTGCTGTTTTATTGGGGGGAAAAAAAACCCTTCTGCTGTACTTGAGAGTGATAAATGTGTAGCGTTGTACGATGATGCTAAAAATGTGATGTCTACTACATCTATTATGTTGGGACAAAAATTAAAGAATGTCTAAATCAAAAAAAGACAGGCCAGCCCATTATCGCTCCACACTCAGTTATGTAGAGTTCTCCTCGACTGACCTGCTTGTTAAAAGGTAAACGCCATCAGTTGTACTAGAAAGCATAAATGAGTGCCCATCACTTGATACATCATGGAGTTAGCCAATGGGTCAGTCTGATACACACCGCCCGTGGAAAAGCACGCCCCGATTTGGGCTGCGTGTTTTCCAGCTGTTATGTCATGTGTGATCTGCCTCACCTATTCCTGTTCACTTAAAGGCTGCTCGGCCTGGATCCTGCCCCACTTCCACGACACAAATCAACTCCATCTGTTTAAAATCACATGCACACACAATAACCCTGCCAGACCTGAGCCTCTAACAACCTCCCACACAGAGACCACAAAGCACCCCTCCTTCCACCCCAGGATTGAGTTACGTGTACTCAGGCTACGATGTGGACGCACAGGGGCCGTACGACTAATCAAGCCCAGTGGGGGGGGGGGGGGGGGGGGGGGGGGG
>JAQMCW010000038.1:12961973-12974980 GCA_030068335.1 Chrysichthys cranchii
CGTGTTTATAAGAGTGTGGAAAAGGTTAATAAGAGAGTGGAAATGGTTTATAAAGCCTTAATATATATATATATATACAGTATTTGCGTAACCCCCGCGATAGTTGGGGGGTTCACTGTGTTTCACATATTTTAATATGTTGACTGAAAGATCACAAATTTATCTTTCATTAAATGTTTTCAGGTAAAGTTTGGCAATACAAGGCTAATGACCTTTTAGTCTACTTCGCATACAAAGGATGATTTTCTAGGGGCTTTCAGATTAATTGTCTGTGCACCATCCAGGTGCTGCTTCTAAGCCGTGTCTGCATTTTGTGTGTGTGTGTGTGTACATCACACTGCAACACCCTTTTAAATCCCGTTGTTAAGTGACAAACTGCCGGAGTTTAAATCTTTCGGGTATTGCCATCACTGACAGCCTTCAAAGTTCAGTCTATGCAATATATACGATTTCTAAGACAGGCATCAGGACCCTCATCCCATGAAACCTTTTTACACTTATGCAAATGGTCAGAAATAAAGATCAGAGATCTTGGAGAAAAACAGCAAGTGTGGATGCTATTTAGCAACAGCATTGCCTCATTTTAGTTATTTATTCCAGGAAGACGAAAACAAGGCTCGAGGGTTTTGCTTTCCATTGGTCACGCTTTCACAGGTTCAAGTGCAGTTCACCAGAACTCAAGCTGAAAGATATTTTTACATGTTCAGTCTGACCTTCTGGCTTGTTACGATCGAGGCAGCAGAATGAAAGCAGCAGCTAAAAACAGTCCCGCACACAGCACTGTACGGTGAATAAAAACAACCGTTTTGTTGTTATTCAAGTAAATGATGCATACACGCGCACATACACACACACACACACACACAAATACATACACGCACACACACAAATACATACACGTACACATACACACACACACAAACAGACACACACAGACACACACATACACAGACATGCACACACACACAGACATACACAGACACACACACACACACACACATACAAATACATACAGATACACATACAGACATACACACGTACACATACACAGACACACACATACACACACACACATACAAATACATACAGATACACATACAGACATACACACGTACACATACACAGACACACACACATACACAGACGCACACACACACACACAGACACACATACACACACATACACAGACACACACACACACACACAGACATACACACACACACAGACACACACATAAACAGACACACACACAGACATGCACACACAGACACACAGACACACAGACATACACAGACACACACACACACATACACATACAGACATACACACGTACACATACACAGACACACACACACACAGACGCACACACACATAGACACACACACACAGACATACACACACAGGGACGCTGGGGTTTTGTCCTTAAATATGCAGTGATGGATTCAAATTCAATACACTCTTTGTCAAATTCAGCAAATATCCTCTCACGGTCCACTGGTCATGTGTTCTGTGTGTGCGCAAAAAAAATAAAAAATCTAGTGTTTGACTCTATAAATGTGTTCCCGACTCTATAAATGTGGAAATAAAGATGGTGACTCAGGCCAAGCCCCTTAACACTATTCCAGCTGATCAGCAACAGGGAGTGATAACCGGACAGCTGGGGGGGCATATATGGGAACCATGGGGAGTGTTGGTACCTTGATGATGTGCATCCGTGAATTTGGAGAGGGATGGAGCTTCTGAAGGAGTTGTGTATTCTAAATTAGGTGTATATTTGCTTGGCTATTGAGTTTGACTAACAATCCCCAGAATGAATGACTTCCCCTTTAACTGCGTTCCTGTGTCTCATTGTTTCAGCTTAAGTCACTTCACTACTCATCAGTATGAATTCTTTAAATGCATCCAATATTGTCAATAGTACAGAAGATTTTTTTTACCCCTTAAATAATTAAAAACTGGCCCTTTACAAACTGTTTTGCCATCTCTAATGGTCCCACATAGCAAAAACTTGCTCACAGACCGTAAAGACTACATTTCTGCCCAATGTAACTGCTTAATCTGATCGGCTACATAATGAGCATGAAGCATCTGGAAAAGTTTGCCAAAAAAGGGAGGGAAGGGTCGAGAGCTCCTCTCGTCAGGCACAAAACATGTCGGCACATAACTTAGCAATCCTACATAAGCTTATTTGGCACGTTTTCTTCCTCGTGTCGTCTCAGGGAGTTCTTCCTTTCTCCTTTTCCCTTGCTCATTAGGGAACTAAATCTACATCCGGATTACTGTAAAGCTGCTTTGTGACAGTGTCTAATGTTAAAAAGTGCTACACAAATACAAGTGAATAGAGATTGAATAGGAGTGATTCTCAAGCGTTATCGCATCTGGCCCGTTAATCTTCTCATTTTTTTTTTTCCGTGAGACACTTCACTAGACTTCAATGTTTTCAGGTTCTTCTGATGTATGAAGGCAGACACCTACACGACCACCCGTACATCATGCCCTCATTGTTGAGGTTTACTTCCTCTTGGCTCATTGGCACAATTTCGTGAATTTCCCAATTGACTTCTCAACACGCCGAGATTCTCCAGATTCATTTGCATATACAGTGAACCCCCACAATATTGCGGTTCACCCATCGCGGGTTCGGTGCATCGCGGATTTTCAAATTTTCATTCGTGGAATTTTTTGGCTTTCGCGGGACTCTGGAATATAAAATATAAAATATAATTTAAAAAAAAATGTTAATTCAAGCATTAAAAGGACATTTAAATCGAAATAAAACATGAAACCCCTGCGATAGGCGGGGGTTCACTGTACTCCAACATTCTTTGCCAGACTGAAAATCCATGCTATAGCCATCCATGTATGGTTGAAACGGGTATGTTGGAGCCATTTGTGTTATTTTGTTGTTTCATTTTTATTAGTATGATTCTAAGGATAACAGTTCATATTCCTATGACATTATAGTTAATTATACTGACAGAGTCAATCTGTGTCACCGGGTGCTTGGGTTATAATGGGCACAGATTCATAGATTGACGGGAGCTCCTATGTAGCCCCACTTCCTGACCTTACGTATACCAGGAGATCACACAGGTGAAGGGGAATTAGCTGGGTGGGAGTAGGAAGGGGATACAGTTTTTTGACTGTGGTAAAAGAAATGTAAATGGACCTAAAAGCGAATAAACTTTTAAGCAAAACAGTCTATGTACAACGCGAATCCGTTAATCATATTTAAGTTTTATTAATAGGCACAATACAGTAGCAAGAACTCTACCTGAGCTGTACTCCGACACATAATACAGGATAATATCCATTAGTGACCCAACAGAAACCCAAAAGCCAATGTCAGTTTTCCAAATCTCCTTTATACCAACCCTTCATGAAAGGTGTGTTATTTATGTTGTGCGCTGCAGAGGGATACTTTATCTTTCCTTGTTTAAGCTCTTTCGCTGCTAGTTCCATGCGAGAGAGCCTGCAATCACTGAACCTGTCATGACAACTTAATGAGCTGAAGTCCTGATGAAAGGCTTTTCCGTTCTAATCCACTATTATGTGACTTTTTTTCAGCAGCAGTGCAAAAAAGAGAGATTTATTTCCCTCCCACTCCTTGTCCCTCGCTTGCACAGAAACATTTCCATCAAACACAGGAGATAGCCATTTAAACAGTCAGCTTGGGACCACCGAAATGTAGTTGGCTCATTGTCTTGTTAGGATAAGCTCTTGTTTTTCGTCTCAAAGCCATTCAGATTGTTGACCAGGATAAGATAGGGTTCCAAACTCCACCTCCATGTGCGCGCACACACACACACACACACACACACACACACACACACACAAAGTGAGGGAACAGAGTGGGAAAACATAAGAAACAGAATGAGTATATGTAGAAGAGCGTGTGTCTGTGTGTGTGTGTGTGTGTTGGGTGGGGGGTGGGGCTGCGCAGGCATTGAAGCGTTGAGAATGTTCTAGACCACACAGCGTGTGCTTATAGTCAGGATGACTCTGTGCTCTTCTCCCCCAGCGTATTGTTTACTTTCACCAAAAGAACTCCGCCGCACTGCACGATTGCTCGCAAACACAAGCAAACACTTGCCCTGACTCTCCTCTCACCGCCAACGGCCTGAGCAGTTACACACCTTCCTCTTACCCCTGCAAACACGCTCATGCTCAAGAACACATTACTTCATAAGTGCACTTCGTAACATTTGAGAGTATCTGCAGAGCGGTGATTATCATGTTCGCTGACCTCTCGAAGAATCTCACGAGTTTATTTATCTCCAACTTTGGTTGCCGTTTTTCGGACAATTGACTCCGCCCCGGCCAGAACAAGACCTGCTGAGCCCGACCCCTTTTCCACAAAAGTCCAAATCACAAGGGATACACAGTCTCATACAGCGGTATCTCATAAACCTTGGGAGCATCTAGAACTCATCCGAAAGATCTTCTTCATAAAAATACGCAGTTCATGAACATACACGCATATGTTTACAGCCACAATGCAATGTTGCCACATAATTTCGTACATGGTTTGACACTGAGGAACGTGGAATGACGCCCAGTCTCACACACGCACACACACACAGATGCGTAAATGAGCGCCAACAGATAAACATCTGCCCTCACCCTCTGCTGCAAGTGTGCATGTGTGCGCGTTCGCGTTCGCGTGTGTTTGTCATCACCATCCCGAAGCCCTTTGTGCAGCCACACACATCCTGTATTGGCCCCCAGGAGTCCCTGTGTGATGCCGGTGCACATCAAAGCTGAGTGAGGGGAAAGGTTTGAACTTACATCACAGGCTGGGACAGGTATGCGCATTCCATTACGTGAGGGATAGCATGAGGGCAAAAAGTCGTAGCAACTCTGATACAGCCTGGCCCCTAGAAAACAAGTGAGCCCTCTCCTTCAGGATCGTAGCACATTATCTTGTCTTGACACAATCTCTGGTCCTAAAGTCATATACAGTGAAGGCTTATAACCAAGTGAGATTAGCAAAAAAGAGAACTTGGTGTTGCTGGGGTTTTTTTTTTGGTTTTTTTTGTGAGATGAGGGTCATGAGGGTCTGACAGTAAGTGTGCAGTAAGAAAGCAAACAGATATAGAGAGAGAAGGCTTATTCACCTCAAATGGGATTCTCCTGTTCTGGCCGGTTTCACTGAAAGCATGAGCGAGAAGAAAGACATCGTCCACCCCCACGCCAAGCGCAAGGAATGGCAGCACCTATGCACACACAGGAAACGCTAGAAAACCACCGGCCTTCCTGCAACACAATACAGCTTAGATGCATATTCGTGCATGTGTTTTTCGGTTATACCTGAGTGGTAGCAGCGTTGAAGGAGATGCCAATGAGAGAGCAGAGGCCAAGTCCTGCAGCGACAGACAACGTGACCAGCAGAACTCCAGCCAGCCCCACCGCTCCCTGGGATTTGGCACAGTCCCATCGCAACATCGTCAGACACGCGTAGGCAAGCTGCACACAGGTGGCGGAAAAGCTATTGACACCCGTTAACGTTCAGTAATACACCAGCAATTGTATGGCTTGGCTAGTGTAAAATAAATGTGCAGGGGTACCATGAGCAGGTAACCGCTGGCGATTCGGATTCCGCTGACACTAGAGAAGGATTTGAGGATGTCCTCTAGAGTAGTGGTGGTAAAGGTCAGGACTTTCTGAGAGGAGTTGATGGACACACTCTGCTGCACCACCTTAACATCAGGACGTAGACATTGATCACGAGAGAGCGTTAAATGAACTGAAATGTCTTCACATTCTCGATAACATGACGGCCGAGAAACTGCACACTGAAATGCGTCGATTATCTTCGACCGGATTCTCCATTACTCTGCGTGTCAGTTTTAAGTTTCCCGTTTTTTCAACTGTTAACAATTAGATGAAGGAGAATTTCTGTTGATTTACCCCATCATTACCTTCCTTTTAACCAGGGAAAAATGTGTTTACACAAGTGCGCGCGCACACACACACACACACACACACAAACACGCACAACGCACACACGAGTAAACCTATACCAATCAGAGGTCAGGGCCTAAACAACATAGACCAGATGATGTCACCTCCAAACCACCAATGGGACGGCAGCTGTGAAAGAGATTGAGCGTCGTGTGGTCTAATGGGTTCCAGACGGGGCCACATCACGCATACACCGGATTTAAATGTTAACCTTTTCTGGCCTTACAGATGCACCTCCCCAAGTTCACATACAACACAGGCGTTTCAAATGTGTAGGAGAAAGAGAGGCGAAATTTGCTTTTGAACCCTCAAACAGCTGGGACTGAACCTTGAAGGGGGTTATGTGTAAGAGATGCGCAGTGTCTGGAATGTGTAGTTTACTTATGACTTGCGGTGGAATTCCTTGTATACATGCTCTGTGTGTGTGTGGGGGGGGGCGAGAGCGTGAAAGAGGCTTTGATGTAGGCCAATAAAATTCCATTTCCATATTAGTTCCAGGTGGGTTCATGCTTTGTAAAGGGTTTCAAAAGCATTCCAAATAGCATGTCCTGTGTCAGAATAACTCACATATCATACGTGAAACCTTTTTTCCTATGTAAAAGGTAGCTTAAGTGCTGAAAACTATGTGATTACATGGAGGGAAAAAACACAGATAATGAACGAAGCAAATGTCCTATATTACTATTGTTGTTGTCGGGTGGCATGCTTGTGCAGCAGTTAGCACTGTCACCTCAAAGCAAGAAGGTTCTGGATTTGAACCGGCCAGTCACATGGGGTCTTTCTGTGTGGAGTTTGCATGTTCTCCCTCTGCCCGTGCATAGGTTTCCTCTGGGTGCTCTGGGTTTCCTTCCCCAGCCCAAATACATGCAGATTACTTCAACTAGCTGCTCTAAAATCACTGTAGGTGTGAATATGAGTGTGAATGGTTGTTAGCCCTGTCATAGTTTCTTCTCTCAGGTCCCTCCCCACGGGGCTCGGTTGACATTTCCGTAGCCAAGCGCATTCTACAGGGTGAGGTTGCTAGCCCCACGCCCAACCCTCCCTTAACTCGGGACTCGGGTTCATGCTCTCACACGCACGCATTCACACCTACGGGCAATACAGGGTAGCCAATCCGCCTAACGCGCATGTCTTTGGATGGTGGAAGGAAACCCACGCGGACACAGGGAGAACATGCAAACACCACACAGAAATGCACCTGTGCCGAACCTGGGGTTCGAACCCAGGACCTTCTTGGTCCTGACAGTGCTAAGCCACCATGCTGCCTCTGTTATAGTTTGGCAATCGGTATAGATAAGGGATTATTGTTATTATTCTTCTTAGTATTATCTTAGCTCCTGCAGAGCAAGCACACTATTGTTCTTCTTAAGTTTTATTATTCTTATTCTTATTTTTATTATTCCCTTCACCCGTTTTTTTCCGACCCCCTTTCTGTCCCCCCCTACTCCTCCTAGGGCTTTCGAGTTAGAGACACCATTCCAACTCTGAGATGTCCGTGCCGATCAGGGCATGATGGCCTGTTCAAATGGTTACATTACCCATTGTCGTTCGTTCGGTATTCCTGTTTTTCCGCTAAAAACCGGCGCTCTCTAGGACCTTGAGGAGTTATTAGTGTGCTTGCTGGTGTTGGCAATATTTGAGCAAGCACACTTTGCATTTTCTCTGTGGAAATGCAGTCTAGTTATTCTTCTTCTTCTTCTTCTTATTATTATTATTAAGTAGTTAGCTCCTGGGATGACATAGGCACCCAGTGTAACTCAAGTACCGTGGAAGTAATGCAGTCTGGGTGTGAAGGACCCTACCAGCTGAAGCACCAGTAACTTGCAGTGTAATAAGCTTTTTCCAAAAATGCCACTGAAGAGAAAACTGCATCTAAACATAAGAACCAGACTAAGCTGAGTCCTTTCAGAGTATATCCACAAAGAGCTACAGAACCCAGTCCTGGAAAAAGCAACATAATAAGGATTTTACCAGTTACAGATCATCTCTCTTGGTTCAGACTGAAAAGCAAAAGCAAACTTTTTCACCTCGGAGTATTTCCTCTGCCAAGCTTCCAGGATGGCAGCTGCTTTCTCCTCGTTCCAGTTCAGGTGTGAGACATCATCGTAGCCCTTAAAGTGCTCATACATCTGTTTAGGTGTCATAAGCTGGAACATGGTCTGCAGGGCCTGGGCACTGTTGGAGACAGATGATCAAAACGTGAGTCAAATATGCCACAGTGTACAGCTCATTAGTTTACTTTTCAAAAGCTGAAAATCTACTCTACGGGTATGGGTATTTGCAACATGGCAATGTGGCGTTCAGTTACATAAAATGATCCTTTTCTGTGTTTCTATCAGGCGGGAGCTACTTTGCTAGAAAAAGTGTGTTCATGTACTATTTAAAAAAATGAAATGAAACTAAAAAACCCACTGTGCTACCCTGTTAAATCGCAAGTCACATACACAGATTCTATCCAAATAAACAGGCAGGATTAAAATAATCCGAAATAAAATAAATCCTTTGATGTGTAAAATCAGTGAAGTCTAACTTTAATAGGATCTCTGACAATAGCATATAAATTCCTGGGTTGAATCGGACACTTTGTTATAGACTGGGTCTCCTTGTGAGGTCAGAGTTCTCTCCTACTTCATGCTGAGACATGCTGTACCACCATGTTCTTTCTTCTTCAGACCTTCAGGCTCTGTGCACCAGACACAACGCATGCTGATAGTCCAGTCTGCTTGGTCTTACCTTAGAAGCTTGCCGCTATCGTTTTTTGTGGTCCCTCCAATGATGAGCTCCTCCTGCCAGTGCATATACTTTTTAGAGACCCCATGACAGCCACCGGTCAACACTCGAGCAATATCCAATGGCTATAGAAACAAAAATGGCAGCAACACGTGGTTATAATCTTGCGCATACTAAATTCAGTTAACAAATCTCTAGTAATATACAGAGCCTAACAAACTGAAGATCTTGTCGCATGAGATATTAAATGCCTTAAATAAAAACTGTTAGTGTTTGTTTTGTTCTCTTCTGCTGCCATCAGAGGACCCCATTTGACAGTCCTCTGAAGCATTTTTATAGTACATCATAAACACACATGCATAAATGGTATATAGGGAATGGAGGCTATTAGAAGACTTTATATTACAATAATTTATTTTATTTTTATGTTGAAAATCAATGTCAGTAGAGATACCATATAAAGCCAGTTTAGAGTAAAAGCTATCCAAACTATCCATACAGTGAACCCCCGCCTATCGCGGGGATTACCCCAAATCAGTCATATCTGTGCAGGTCGGCTATGCGTGCGTTTGAGATCATTAAAAGTACAGTGAACCCCCCCCCGCGCGAAAGGCGAAATCCGCGACGTAGCGTCGTCACATTTATTATATTATTTATATATATATTAAGGCTTTATAAACCATTGCCACTCTCGAATTAACCTTTTCCACACTCTTATAAACACGTCCTTTGCTCTTAAACACTTTCTACACTCTTAAACATATACGTCATTTTAACAACATATAAAATTCTACATGCGTACTTACTGCCGGTGAGGTCACTTCCTGTTTACAGCCTGTTTACTAGCTTAAGCGGAAGTGGCGTACACCGCCACTGTGTATTCATCCGCTGATGAAATACAGTGCATACTGTTTTATTTCGATTTAAAATGTTCTTTTAATGTTTGAATTCACTTTTTTTTAACTATATTTTATATTTTATATTTTATATTCCAGAGTTCCGCAAAAGCCAAAAAATTCCGCGAATCAAAATTTGAAAATCCGCAATAGGTGAACCGTGATATTGCGGGGGTTCACTGTATACAAAAAGAAAAGAAAAAACAAACACAAAGAAACATGTATTTAGGACGGGATAAATCCATGTGGTTTTACAGTCTCATGAAGAGGCATGAGGGGGCATTTTGGCTGTCTATTGAAGTTACCAAATATAGTTATTCACCCAAAAAAGGTTAAGCACCTTTAAACACTTTTTTTTTTTTGCTAAGCCACTACTATTCACATAATCACAACAGCTCAGTAAATATATACCAAACATTAGTCCTCAATGGTCATTGCATAACTGAAATCAAATAAAGAAATGATGGAATTGTCATAACAGTGCATCACAGTTTTTTCTGGGTGTTTTTTGTTTCGTTTTGCTCATGTCAGGATTACCCGTGTAGAGTTCTTATTGGGAGCCGACAAAGGGCAGTCTGGGTCAGCAGGGTTGATGCAGGGACGGTCCATGTACCCACGACCCACTTCAGCCTTGGCCAGTATTTCCTCCCAACTGCCCACAATTTGGGTCATGGTCTGCATATCAGCAATCAGCGCCATTGGGTCAAAGTTCATCCACTGCAGAGGGCGTCTACCACTGTGGCAGGACAGAGGAATCAGCTTTAAACCAAAGCTCTATCTTCATTTCATCTGAGCATGTCTGATTTGGCATGCTAACAGCTTGGAGTGCATCTGATTTATGAGATGATCTAAGCCCTCTGTGGAGAGGATGGACTGTATCTCATATAACTGTCTTTGAAGCGGCGAAGCGGCACCATGGTTAAGCCAAATCCACTGACAGAATGCTTTGAGGACGCTTTCTACCTTGGTGGTAGAGGCAGAATTAAATGCGTACTGGGATTCAGAATGCCTGCATGATGACAGGCCTGCTAACCTGAATCAGTCCAATCATCTGAGCTTTATCCTCAACTAATTACTTGATTCCGCTGGCCCTGCTCAAGGCCCACGACATCCCCACAACTGAGCGCTTTTCGAATGATCTTTAAAAACCTCTAATATTCCTGCTCTCGATTCCAGTCTCAGTCTGGCCTGCTCTTTCTGGATTTTTTCAGCAAAGCCTCCCTCTCTTTCTCTCTCTCTCTCTCCTCAGTAAATCTGTCCACATGCTATCCTTACATGCCCTCCCTTGTTCCCTAAGTCCTCACTCCCTCTCTCCTTTGTGCTGTCGTTCTCTTCCACTCCTACCAATCCGCTGTCCGCCTCTCCGGACCTCCCGTTGGTTCTGCGCTGGACTAGCCGTCCATCTTTGCTGCATCTCTCTCTTTCTCTCTTTTCACACAGTGGACTCATCTGGCTAACCCTCATTGCCTTAGACCACATTGTATGTGCCTAACCAGGCTTGGGTCATTATTCGGACTCTCCCAACCAGAACACAGTCAAATTCTTATTTACCCTCTACGATGGAGGGAGAAAAGGGAGCCTGAGAGAGGGAGAGGAGGAAAAAAAATCTCACACACACACACACACACACACACACACACACACACACACACACACACACACACAAGTGCTCTGCTTTTGCTGGGCTGCAGGGAAGTCTGCCGAGTATAACTACTGCACAAAGCTATTAAAAGCAAAAGGGTAACAATTGTGTGGGGTCCCAGCTTGCCCAGGCCACAGAGCAGGTACAATGAGGGCTTTTAGAGAGGAGAGGCGCAGTTGTCTCATGCGCAAACACAACAAAGCGGTCCTGCCAAATTACTCGTTTACCATCCTACGGCCATTGCCGTTTCTAGCATATTACAATGTGAGTTGTCTAAAAGGATCCAACTGAAAACCCTTAACAAGTATCAAGTAACAAGATTAATAGTGACTGATACTTACGGGAGATAGGCGATGCCTGAGTGTAGCTTAGCGCCTTCCCAGAAGCAGTCCAGAGGAGTGATGATCAGACAAGGATACAGATTTTCAATGATCTAAAAGGATAAGGGGCATTAAGGTCATTTATGTCACTCCCCTCAAACAGAGTAGGCACTGTGGTCGGTTGGCAGCATCTCACCTGGTAGACAAAATTGGTTTCTGTGAAGAGTTCTCCTGATTTGTAGCATAAATGTTCCAATTTCCATTTCCTACAAGGTACGAGAGAGTCGCACGTTGCTCGTCATAAAACAACACCATTTCCATTCGAAATGAAGCTCCTTTGGAAAAACTAGGCACCGCACCCAAATGGAGCCATTCGCTGTTTTCTGAAGCCAAAAGGAACCATGCATTTTACCTGTTGTACATGTAAACATGCACTCTGCTTGCTTTGATGGCAGAGTCCAGGTGCTGCTTGAGCGCCTCCACTGTCAGGATGTTCGCACCATGCTGCTGTGGAGTCTGGATCATTAGCTGAGGGTTGAACATGGCCTCCTCGCCGATCTTCTGCCGTGTGTATTTAAGTTCCTGATTTACCCTGCCACCCACTAGAAGGAAGGAAAGGAAAGAGAAATGTACAAAACACTGCAACTGATATACCAGATATACCTTGGACACTCTTATGCAATAACACCCGGAACATCCCATGATCCAGCATGAAAGTGCGTGACTGAAAGGGGACACCGTGTAGAGGTTACGCAGATTTGGACGAGAGTGCAAATTCACTGTGCTGTTATTGCCCAGATTCAAATAAAACCATTCTGTTTAAATAACATACATGGAATAAAATCAAAAAAAAAAAAAAAAAAAAAGAATAAGAAAGAAAACAGTATCACTGCCTAATTATCAATTCGCACCATCTGACTAAACCAGTTTACTTTTAATGATCTCAAACGCACGCATAGCCGACCAGGACAGATATGACTGATGAGTGCAATCAGTAACACATAAATTAAGTGCAGTACAGTGAACGCTGTGAGGATTCGTTCGCTCAGCCACAAGAGCATTAGTGAGGTCAGACCAGGAGGCCTATGAGCTACATTACAATTTTACCAAAAAAAAATTAAGGAATACAGATGATAATGATGATGATGATGATGCACCAACAGTGGTGAGGGTTTCCACAAAGCTGGGCTGTTTGGTCTAATGATGTGGGGCTTTCAAATGGAAATCCACTAAACAGCAATCTCAGTGACAGCGAGCAGTGATGTGCAAAGCTTATCAGTCTCTTTTTTTTGTTTTCGTAAAACAGTGAACTCCTGCAATATCGTGGTTCACCTATTGTGGGTTCGGTGCATCGCGGATTTTCAAATATTGATTCGCAGAATTTTTTGGCTTTCGCGGGACTCTGGAATATAAAATATAAAATATAATTTTAAAAAAATGTCAATTCAAACATTA
>JAQMCW010000038.1:12979667-12996273 GCA_030068335.1 Chrysichthys cranchii
GGAGGGGGAATGAATGGTCATGTAATCTTGATTTGTTCATTATTATTATTATTATTATTATTATTATTATGAAATTAGTGTTCATGACGTGTTATGTATGGCCTTTTAACAATTTCAAGTGAACAACATAAAAATTTACAAAAAATATTTTTAAACCTTGTGTCATGTGGTAACTGTTTGTGAATGGTTGGTGCCCCTGGGCCCCGGCCCACTGGCCCATATGGATAATCCGGCCCTGAGCCCCAAGGTTTGTTGGATGTTTTGCATGATCTTCTTGTGTCCACATAGGTTTCCTTTTGGTTCCCAGGTTTCCTCCCACCTACCAAAAGCAGGCTGGTAGGTAGACTGGATGCTTTAAATTGACCCTAGGTGTGAATTAGCGTGTGCATGGTCCAGTAAAAGACTAGCATCTTATTCAGGCTGGATTTCCGCCTCACACTCCCTGGATTGGCTCTTCTGGATAAGTGGTTAATAAATATGAACGAAAACACTATTATATCAGTAAAGAAATCAAACAACTGAAACCCCAAGAACTTCCACATTTACTTCTGTCAGAAGTTCTGATTGTAAGAAGCGCCTACTACTGTTACGCTGAGCAATTGGTCTTGGTTCAATTTAAACTGACAGCAAGCCAACTTTGTATTGTGTACCCACAGGCCACACACACCACCGACACTCCTCAGCCCTTTTAGAGCTTGCTGTAGATAAGAGAAAAGGGGGAAGTGATGTCATTGCGGATGGGAGTGAGAGAGGAGGAGAGAGTGAGAGGTGACAGAGAACGGGAGAGAGAGAGCGAGAGGGAGAGAGAGAGAGTTCCTGACCCGCAGCTGTGGCACAATGCCCCCAAGCAGTCTGCCGACCCCTGACACAAATTTTACACCGCAGCTGCCATTTATTCCACGCTGCATTACCATATGTATGGCCTGCTCTTCCCTAATTATGCTAATCACATGTCCAGAGCTGGGCCTTGAAAAAATGGGTGTATTTAGCAGTCCGCTGCGTACAAATGCAGCTTACTGCAATCCAGAGATGTACATTCAGAGTGCCTTGAAAGGCCAGATTTTTCCACGTTGCTGGCTTCATTCAGGTCGCTTACCCTGAAGAAGAAGAAGAAAAAAAAAAGCTATTCAAATCAACTAGATCGCAATGCAACAAAAAAGTAGGGAGCGAATGCGTGTGCGTGTGTGTGTGTGCTCATAGTACTGAGGATTCTGAGTGTGTCCCGACACTCAGTAAGTTCCAGTAAAGTAAGATATCACCCACAGGCATCCACATGTCTTGGAAACTAAGTATTATTCTCTAGTGTAAGCACCTATCTGGGTCTTCCGATGGATAATTCTGGTCTATTATACGTTATACGAACACAAACGATATAGATTTTTTTCTTTTTTACTCGCTCTGCAAATAGTCAAAACATCCGTATCTGCACATCCACCCGAGTTACTTCAGAGCTCCTAAAGCTATGCTGTCTATCTGTCTAATAGTTCCACGGTACTACAAGCCATATTTTGAAAAATGCAACGTCCCAGTTCTTGACAATGTGTAAAATCCAAAACCTTTTTTTTTAAATCGATAACTCAGCTACAGCTTTCCAAAAGGCTCGCACGATGCCAACAATGCCAGCTATTCAGAACCCTTAAGGTGTCCTGCTCAATGCATCACGGCAACTGTTTACTCCTTTCCCACTTTGAAATTTTAAGCCTGTTCAGACTGAAGAAAAACCAGCCCTCTAGACCAAACACAAATATCTCTCTAACTGCTTCCACTATCTTCTTTCCCTCTCTTTCTCTCACTCTCACTCTCTGAGAGGAGGAGGAGGAGGAGGAGGAGGAGGAGGAGAGGGGGAGGGCCGGACCACCCGGCATCCGTGGCAAGACACAGTGTTTACATTGCTGTGCTTCACTCTGTAATACATCTGGCATCCCAGGGTTGGACTCCCAAGAGAGGAGGGGAGGAGGGACGTGAGGCGAGGAGAGTAAAGGGGGGGTGGTTAGTGTGGGGAAACGTTTCGGAAGGAAAGCGAGCAGAAGCCGGGAGGGGGGGCACATGGGTAAGTGAGAGGGAGAGTGAAAGAGTGAGTGAGGAAAGAGAAAGAGAGAGAAAGAGAGAGGGAGAGAGAGAGAGAGAACCATTCTTGTGTCTCTGGTTTTTGAATAACATCAGGTGAAGGTATGCAGAACATAAACACAGGACTTGGAGGCCTGTCAGGATGCCAGTTGTGAATGGGAAGTGCTCCATTTGTCCCTGTCTTCCACGCACATCTGTCTTTTTCGGATTCTTTCAGACAGTTTACAGCAAAAACGCCAAAAATGCCCAACGGAAGGGAATTTATGCACACGTGATAATCCTGCGCTACCTGTGGAACCAACACCGCTAACCTTACTCATAACAAACCTTGCTCGTGCGTCTTAACAGTGCGAGCAACAAAACTTCCTGCCATCTATGTACATTACACTGCAATGCAACATACCCTGTAATTAACCAGTAATCGTTTATATTCAAAGGATAGAAATATTATTTCGCTCTCCTTGCCACAACACAGAGAAGCTCTTTCATCCACTGTCGAGGACAAGATCAATTTTCACACAATATGCATCCCGGCCTATGTGCCCTTGATTACAACCATGACAAAGAGCCAATCATAACCATATGTTCAATGCGCTTTCCTCCGCCTGTTAAACGCTTGCCCTATGTGTTGACACGATTTAGCTACGTTCTGATCCATTTGATTCTTTCTCTGAGAATCGTACAAGCTTGAAAGCAAAGCCTGAAACAACTGATGCTTTAAGAAGACTTCTACACTCATATTGATAAAAAAAAAAAATAAAAAAAATCACTGATAAAATCATACTGCCCCCTACTGGGTTCCTGTCACACATAGCGTGTGACTCGGAATTTCGAATTTGACTTCCCCGATTAAATGAATATCGTATAATGATGTGGTCTTGGGCTGTGTTCCAATATCAATACTTTCATGAGTACACTTACACGTAGTACACTGTCCGCAGTTACTAAGTGCGCAGATTTCAGCAGGTAAGTGTTGTTCTAAATCGCCTACTCCATCATGGTGCACTTACCGGAAATTATGATCACGACTGCCGGCGCGGCTCGTCATCCCGCCAAAAATCGTCCCCGACTTTTTAACAGCGAACAGATTTTTAACCCTTCACAGATTTCTAGCTTGCAAAACGACTCCGCCAACGCAGGCTGTGTGGAAAATCCGTTCCGGCGGCCATTTTTCTTTTATTTTTCGAGCCGAGTCAGGTCCGCGTCTTCCGCTACGTAGCTAAGATGGCGACCGTTGAGTGTGAAAAGTGTACATTGTTCCACACTCCAAGATTTGACCGTTATGAGGGCACCATCCGGGTCCTTTCAGGACACTTATTTTCGCCGCAATCGTAATGGGAACGCCCTGCGTACTCAAACTAAACATAGTAAGTACAGAAAGTATGGATATTGGAACACACGGTTGGACTCTTCTCTCCACCTTCAACATAGGCTGGAAGCCCTCACTCCACACCAGGCTCATTCAGCCTGGTATCAGATGAGCTTTTAAATAGTGGAGGCTTTGCTTGATGACCTCAGGTCCTAAGGGACGCAGCCTTGTGGCCTCTAATTCCATGCCGCCACCCCTTTAAAGAACGGCACAATTTAACTCTCAATATCTTAATGACTTCTCTGCAGGATTGGCTGCTTCTCACCAAGACGAATAACCTAGAGAAGTGTTCATGAGAAATGATTTTAACTGACCCAATCTAGAATATTCGACAAAAGGGAAATAAAAAGCTGAGTGTACTTTTGCACAGTCGAAATACAATATCAATCACCAGGCTATCTCTCAGTGCGGTTTAGAAGCGTTTTCACTATTATAAACAAAACACCCATGAAGAGACTGCTTTTAAACGGACCTCGTTCTTATCAACATATATATAATCCAGTGCGAAGAAAGGGAAAGGTGTAAGTTGGCAATGCGAATTTTAGAAAAACACAAATACTGACTGCCATCTTTCAGGATCTTTGCATAAACGCTCTGGCGACGCTCACCAACTTTGCCTGTAGCGTCTAAAAGGCACTGTATTTTTAATGGCTGCTTTCACAGACGTCTTTCCACAGTTGGTAAAAAATTTACCCGTGACATCATACTGTGAACGTAATGCAAACCTAGTGCTCACAGTACATAGGTTACTATGGCTCTACATTCAGCTGACTTGGCTCACGAAAACGCTCCACACCTTTTTGTCAATGGCATACCTTTCAGTTACAGATACACGCTCAAATATGGGAAGCGGAAACTAAATTACAAAACGAACAGGCTTCTCGCGGATTTTCCGAGATGGCGAAAGCGAACGCGGTTCCTTTCAGAGTTGGTTAAGTCCATAAAAGCATGACCTACATCAGTCTTAACTGTAAAATTTGTACGGAAACCAAACAAATTATATTCCTTGGATCTGCCACGGTTCTAAATGGCGAGTGATGAAAGCTGAGATGAGATCACGCCGATTCCCATTTGAGCTGAATTTAAGCAGAAGGTACATGACAAAGTGCAACAGTGGGGTCGTTCAGAGGTCGCTAGGAAAAGGCTGTTCCAAACGAAACATAAACATGCATCCTAATGGACACAGGGCCGACATCTTCCAGCTCAAAATCCCCGGGACAGGCAGAACTAATCTATCCCTCAGCTACAGCGCTTCATCCACACAAACAGATTTCAATGTTCCTGCATCTGGCACCTGTCATCTCTCCAAATCTGGATCTCTAAATAGGGGATTTGTGATCGACCGTCACCTCGTAAGCCTGTCACAGAACAACTGCTTAAGAAATATGTTTGTGTTGCGTTCGTTTTCAGAGCGGTGAAAAGGATTGCTACAGCATTTTTGAACATTGTTCCTGTTTTGCGTTCATGAATTTACGCATTAGGTCGGGATTTTGCAGCGGCACCGTATTCAAGAAATCACTTGCATATTACACCCATGTTTGTTTTTTGCGAGATTTCAGAACACAGAACAGTATTACACATCTATAACACCCATTACAGAAAGTGTGTGTGTGTGTGTGTAACAATATTTGGTTATATTATACTGACTATATCACAGTTTATATTCCAACTATTTTATCCTACTTGGCTAAAAAGCACTTTAAGTTTTCAGAACCATGTTGCTGGTTTGCTGCTCCTGACAAGGTAGTTTTTAATACACACACACACAACAACAACACAACTGTGCTCAACTAGAGTCTCTCAGTGAGAAGCAACATCTTTAACTTGTTGTGGCTCATGCAGCCTGATATTCTGATATGTAACTAGGCTCGCGCAAGTTTGCCTGAATAGAAAAACATGCTGTCCATCATGAACACAATGAATTGGAAGAAAACATGTTTGAAATCAAATACAGCGACTCGGTTTATCCGGACAGCGCTATCAAAACTCCTCCATTTTGCTGGAATGTGGATCAAAGTCCCAGTCGCCCCTCCCCACTGCAGAAACCCCCACCACCACCACCACCCGCACTTAACAGCCCCAAACAGCGGCTTTATTTCCCACAAAAGCGCTGAAATTGCCTAAAATCATCTCAAGTCTGTAAGTTAAGCAAAGTGAGGCTTCTCTGTGTGTCCCGCGTTCAGCCTCCGTTCTCCCCCTCACTCTCTCTCTCTCTCTCTTCATCCTTTAACCCTGAGACAAATCTTTTTGGAAAGTTGAAAGCTGTCCAAAACAGGACCACACACAGCCACTCGGATCACATTCAGCTGCTGGAGGCCGGCAGGCAGGCGGGCAGGCAGGGAGTCACACACACACACACACACACACACACACACACACACACACACACAGTCACAAAATGGCGGCTTTGTCAAACGTTTCTTTACTAAAAAACACAAATTAGTCAGTGAAATATCACGGCATTGTGAGACGCCTCGGTTAGGTCGCGCGTGCGCGCCAGGAAGGCTGCATGAAGCATAAACCAGACATTTTCATGATTTTACTGGACTTCCCAAGGTTGTTTCATACAATAAACAATTCCTCCAGCATCCCACCTATGGTCTTATAATCATATCATATCATATCATATCCCATCATACCATATACACATGGGAAAAGAAAGGCATGAAATGCGATTTACAGCCGAGATGGAAGAGAAAGGAGCTTCTTACCTTCCACCCAGAGGTTCTCCACGTTGGTCTCCAGATTAGCTGCCCTCAAACCAACAGCGAAAGCTCCAAATATCAAAAGGCCCACGACTAGGAACTTTCCACAGTTCTTTTGGATATAACACCCGAGTCTGAACAGAAGCTTCTGAAACTTTGCTCTCAGCCACAGCGGTGCTTTTCTTCCAGTCGCCTTACCCTACAACAACAACAACAACAACAACAACAACACATTAGGTTATTTCTCTCTCCCAGAACGGTGTCTGCGAAAAAAATGCTCAGGTTCAGGCATTTGGTTTGGTTGCCCCCGATCACTGATTTACCCCAGCACATCCCAAACAAGCCCACGTGTGACACGAAGTGTGGTTTAAACTGGATCTGATGATATTAACGTGTGTTACAGACAGGTTCACAGCCTAACAGGTGGCTCACAGGGTGTACCCAATCCCGAGCCGGTCAGCACTACACTTAGGGTCATTTTTTCAACTTGGCTCAAACGCTACTGATTCTCATTGTGCACCCGAAACACGCATACGGTCCACCGCAAGGATGATTGTATGTATGCATTTATGTATGTATGTATGTATGTATTTATCAATTTATGTATGTATTGATGTATGTATGTATGTACTTATATATGTATGTACTTATTTATTTATGTATGTATGTATTTATGCATGTATGTATGTATGTACTTATATATGTATGTACTTATTTATTTATGCATATATGTATGTATGTACTTATTTATTTATGTACTTATTTATTTATGTATGTATGTATTTGTGTATGTATGTATGAATTTATGTATTTGTGTATGTATGTATGTATGTATGTATGTATGTATGTATGTATATGTGTGTGTGTATGTATGTTTTTATGTATGTATGTGGGTCACCACATCATAAACTCTGTCATCGGTGCGCGTGACCCGAGCGTCTGGGTGCACGTGGGTTCTGCTCCCGCTCAGGCTTCGCTTTAACCGACTCCATCGAACAAAACTCACGTGCTCGGCCGCGCGTACCATTTGAACCGAACAGCCTGGATGATGTGTGGTTTGGCACGCAGCCACAGAGGCGCGCGACGCTGAGATTGAGAAACGGCCATCAAGGGGGGAGTTACGGCGGTATTTGTGAACGGACGAGGAACGGCAGCCACATGGGGGCTTTCCCGGTCTCCGCCGTACGCTCGGAGGACTACTCCCCGCGTAAGACGCATCGTTAGGCGCGCTACAAACGACTTGCTGTACTACTCCCAAGAAATAACGGAGACACAGCTGGGGCTAATGGATACCTAAGCGGCCATGTGACAGTTACCCCACCACCGGAGTGAACCTTAAACAGCGGGGCAAAAAGTCCAAAAAACAACAAGAAAACCCCAAAAACGTCCCGTTATTATGCGGCGACTTAACAATAAGGATGAGGTCAAGTGTTTAACCGGGTGTCCGACAACGACTACGTGCACACCGACGAGTTAAATGGAATAAAATTAAACCTAAAAACAATTAATAAATAAATAAATAAATACGGCACCTCTGATATCTGCTCGAGCGCGAACGCTGCATCGCAGTAGCTCGGCCGCTGTAAGTACTCCAAGTCCGGCGGGGCTGCGCGCCCGTTCCGTCCAGTCCTCCGCGTCACCCTCGGCCGATCGGGCTCCCCGTTTTCCTGCCTGAAGGAGACGTTACCAGCCGAGGCCATGTTGTCCAGTCCTCGCACTCGGCACTAGTCGATCGGCCCGCAAGCGTCGCTGAATATCCGAATCAAACGGCGTTTCTCTGTCGGTGCTCGCAGAGCCACAAAGCGCTTCATACTCCTGTTTGGCACGGCGAGTCAGAGTCAGCGCCTTCCATTGCAACATTTCGCGAATCCGGAGGTCTCCTCTGATTCTCACATTCACAGTTTACAACAGAGAAATAAAATAAAAGTGTCGTACAAAAACAAACGCAGAAGAAGCGGAGGAGAGAAAAAAAGTCAGTCAGAAGCCAAAGCGCTTTCTGTGACGCGAGGTACGGCGGCTCCGCGGCCGATGCATTCTGTTTTGTGCTTGTGTGAGCTCTTAAGTGTGTGTGTGTGTGTGTGTGTGTTGAGGGCCGCGGCACACAGGGGTCTCAATGCGATTCAATAAGATGAGGAGGGGAACTGGGAGAGCACTCTCCTCCATTCGGAGACCGAGAAGGAGGAGGGGGCCGGCCGGGGAAGCAAAAAAAAAAAAAAAAAAACAACCCTTCAGCGTGAAGCCCCGCCCCCAGGTCTGTCAGGTGGCCGCGGGTTCTCGGCTCTGATTGGTTCCAGAAGGGCAAAAAAAAATTACTCAGCAAACACGACTATTATTAGCTGCTTAGCAACAGCTCACCAAAGTAGAGGGACCACCCAGGCGGCCCGAGGAGCGCGTGTGCGTCCAGAATGTTCGCCGGGCAGCCCTATGGAAACCCCGCCCCCTTCCTCTACCACAGCCCGTTAGGCTTTAAGCTCCATGTGGACGAGTTATAAGGAGTGGATTGTTTGGGGTTTGTTTTTGGACATGAGCAGTACCGCTTGAAGGGATGGGAGAGTCTGAAAGCAGTTAGAGCGCGTGCTCACGGGTTTAATGCGCGTGAAGCGGTGTCCTCTGAGGTAAAACGTAGTGTGACTGTGAGGGGCAGGTTGCTGCCATGGTTTGGGTCCGCCAGGTTATGGAGTGAAATGTTTGGATTTATAGTGACATAAAAAGGAAATATGACAAAGACGATGCTGTTTCATATTGCATATTCATATTGCAAAGTAAAACAAGAAAGTCAGGAAAAAAACAGTCCTCTGGGAAACACTTATTACAGTGGAACTGTGCAACTAGCTTTGCATTTTTTTTTTTAATTAAGTTACCGCTCAAGTTGTATCTTTTATTTTGATGTACAGTCGAACCTCTCATCTACGGACACCGCATTAACGGATATCGGAGGCAACAGACAAAATCCGCTGGTCTGAAGACATAATCCATGAGCCAGAATGTCCGGAACGAAAGTTTAAAAACCCCGGATGTAGCGATCTGCGTCCTGTAGTTCAGCAGTTGGTCGCTAGGTGGCGGTGGCGTGCGTGCTACTAGTTGTTTACAAGCGTCGGTTGAGCTGTGGTCGTTGTGAAGCCATACTATTTTTTCGGCCATTATTTGGTGTTTTTCACTGTTTTTCTGCCCAGTGCCATCATTATGCCACCCAAAGATAAGTCTAGTGATAAAAGAAAGTGTGTCAATCTTAGTATTGGGCAGAAATTAGAGCTCATTAAGAAGTCTGGTGTTTGTGAGGAGTATGGTGTGAACACACATAAGGGAAATGACCTTTACAATTGTAATTACATCTTTATTTACATTAGGACTTAATGTACTTACCTATTTATGTTGGTCGTTACGCTGCTTGTCATGTGTACAGTACTCGGGGAGCACTTTATGGATCTTAGTGGTGTTTTTCCTTGGATTTCCATTATTTTAACCCCCCATACTAAAACACTTCCCATCATCGGACTATTCCAGTCAACGGACAACCTCTCCCCAAATTAGTCCGTTAATGAGAGGATCAACTCTACTTGATTTCTTTTGCATCTTGGGTCGCTGCAAGTCAAAGGAAATGTTAATTAATATGTTATAGCCTTCCCAGTCACCAGCTCCCTACCCAAATGAATACCACCATTAGTAAAACTACCACCAACAGAGAGAGAATATATTTTTAAAGAATGGTCTTCATCCAGGGCAGCACGGTGGTGTGGTGTGGTGGTTAGCACTGTCGCCTCACAGCAAGAAGGGTTCGATCTCTGGTGTTGACCTGGGTGCCTTTCTGCGTGCAGTTTGCATGTGCTCCCTGTCTCCACATGGGTTTTCTCCAGGTACACCGGTTTCCTCCAACAGTCCAAAGACATGCAAAGAGGGAATTAGGCTAATTGGCTACTGTACCCCGCCTCTCACCCAAAGTCAGCTGGGATTGATCTGTTCACTAGAGATTCAGAAACCTGAAGAATCTATACTGAGACAATGAAGCTGTCCTGAGAGCACATGGTGGTCCAAAACGTTCCTATTCCAAGATAAGACTACATTAAAAGTTTTTGTCTTTTACAATGGGCACCATGTCAGATTAGTGCCATACATTCTTGCCGTGTCTTGTTTGGACTACAGGTTTGATTCTGACCAATCATTGTTCACATACTTGTGTGTTGTTGGGAAGGAGGGTCAAGAAACTGTGAATCATGGCTAGAAAGAGAACGTCAACGAACACATCGTAGCAGTTTTCAAAACTGCATAAAAAGGACCATAAAATAAAATTCTGATGTGCTAGACTTTTCCTTGGGGTGTCATGGGGCATCCCAGATGCCATTTTTTGATCATCACACTACAAGGCCCGCTCAACATTCCCAGTGTTGATATTCACCCTGATGCTGGAAATTTGTCGGCTGACAAAGTCTTGCCGAAATCAGGCTGAATTCATATAGTCTTATCCCGGCATAGGACAATTGTGTTGTTTTCCCTTTAATGTTTCATTCATCTGTATCATGGTTTCCACTAGGATTTTTTCTTGCTGGTCCAGTGTTTGGAATTTTTTTTTACTGAGGAGTGCAACAGTCAATAACAATCTATGTTACAAACACAAATATAATGCACACCTAGGTTTAAACCCATATGTACTTATTCCAAAACCATTGGTGTTAACATAGAGTTTGTTTCCCTTTGCTGTTATAATAGCCTCCGCTGTTCAGGGATGGATTTCTACTAGATTTTGGAAAACGGCTTTTTGCCAGGGCCATTGTCATGAGGAAACAGTTTCAATGACAGCAAATCTTAATGCTATATCATATGAAGTCATTCTAGACAGTTGTGACAAACTTTGTGGCAATAGTTTGGACAAGGTCCACAAAGGAAAATGAAGGTCAGATGGTCTACATACATTGGGTCATATAATTTATTTCTCATAAATTACTATAAATAACAGAGAACAGTTAAAAGGACATTAAAAAAAATCAATATTTGATAGGATCATTCATTGCCTTTTAAAACTCCACTAATTCTCTTAGATACTGCACATTGTCATGCCATTTTAAAAGGAATTCTGTTGGTAGGTTATTTCGACCATCTTTGCAGAACAAGCTATAGTATTTTTGTAGACTTTGCCTGTCTCATCCCTGTGTTCGCAGATTATTCAAGACAGCCTCAAAGGTGTGTTAACCTGAGTTTTCACAACCAAGTGCAGTTTGCTTTTCACTTATGCCATAAGGTTGGAGTTGAATTGATGGTGACAAAAGTTTTTCCTGATTCACTTTGCACACAGGTTTTCTTTTTATCCTAAGACTTTACATTTTTAAATGACTTTTCTGTTAGAAGAATCAGTATAGCTTATTTTATGCTTGATATTGTGTAATACATGTTGTACATACAACAGAACAATCTTGTTTCAGGTGACCATAATTAAAATTGTATGTTTGCGTAAAAAAGCGATTGTAATGAAAAAAATTGTATTAAAAAAATGAAAGAAAAACTTGTGATTATAAATGTAATAATGTTGCTATTGTAATTGTTTATTCTAGAAGGGTTAACATGGTAGGCAGTGGGCAGCATGATGGTGCTGTGGTTAGCGCCGTCAGCTCACGATGAGAAGGTTCTAGGTACGAACCTGGTGGCCAACTGGGACCTTTCTGTGCAAAGTTTGCATGTTCTTCTCGTGCCTGCATGGGTTTCCTCCCACAGTCCAAAGACATGCAGAATGGGTAGTGTAAATTTCCCATCGAATGAATGTTTGTCTCTGTGTTAGCCCTGCGATAGACTGGTGACCTGTCCAGAGAGTACCACGCTTCTTGATCAAAGCCAGCTGGGATTGGCTCAAGCTTCCCTTCAGCTATTAAGAAAAGTGGACAATGGATAAATGGAAGTTAGGTAGTTTTTATTTTAATTGTTCCATGTAAAACACATGTTTTATGTTTTTGTAAGCAAAAATGATTATTCATGAAAACAGAGTTCTTTTTTAAGTTCATATGGTACTCTCATTTTTCCATGAGATTGACCGCAGCTCATGGTTTTGGCCAGGGGCAGAACTTTTGCCCAACTTCAGTGTTTTTTCAGTCCTTTCACAGACTGCTACCTGCTACTCTAGCTGACAGTCAAGGCCAGATGCAGCCGACCTCAAAAACACCTCAGTATAAGTATAGGTGTAAGAAGCCAAGTCTAGCCAGAAAATTGTAGGGGGAAGGCTTGCTTTAGCTGAAGTAAATTTCTCTTTCAGAATAAGAGTATGGTATCATGAAAATCAATATCAGTGAGCTAATACGGCTGTTGTATGATAGTCTATCATTTAATATCCTTAACAGTCATATCCTCAGGGTTAACCCTAACAATCTTGTTACCATTCATTCATTCATTCATTCATTCATTCATCCTCATGAACTTCTTTATCCTGGTCAGAGTCAAGATGGATTATGAAATGAGTTCTAAGATAAAAAAAATAATAATTCGGAAACACTATTATTAGGGATGCAATTTTTGTGATTTTGCCTCTGTACACCACCACAACAGATTTGAAAAGAAGCCACCAAGATGTGATTGAAGTGACTAAACGTTTAGTATGTATTCAAGAGGTTTAACAAAAATATTCCATTAAATTTATTAATTTAGAAATTTACAGCCATGTTTTACACAGTCCCTCCATTTTTACAGGCTTAAAAGTAATAGAACAAACCAGCATAGTTATAAATATAAGCTACATATTAAATATATGCAAATCAATCACTGCCTACAATCTGGAACCCATGGACAGCACCTAATTTCTATTTTAGTTTCTATTGAGTCTCTATTGAGTTTCCTTGAGATGCTTTGCCAGGCCTTTACTACAGCTGCCCTAAGTTGCTGTTGGTTTATGGGTCTTTCTGCCTTCAGGTTTATCTTCAGTAAGTAAATTGCAGGACTACATGATAGTGTGGTGGGTAGCACTGTCGCCTAACAGCAAGAAGGTTCCGGGTTCGATCCCTGGGGTTGACCTGGAGCGCCTTTCTGTTTGGAGTTTGCATGTTCTCCCTATGTTTGCATAGGTTTCCTCTGGGTACTTTGGTTTCCTCCCACAGTCCAAAGACATGCACAGAGGGGATTAGGCTAATTGGCTAGTCTAAATTGCCTGTAGGCGTGAATGTGAGTGTGAATGGTTCTCTGTCTCCGTGTTTTTCCCTGTGGTGGATTGGCGACCTGCCCAGGGTGTACCCCGCCTCTCACTCAAAGTCAGCTGTGATTGGTTCCAGCTTCCTCACCCGCGACCCTGTACAAGATTAATTTTGAGTGAGAAATCCTAGGTGAAGTCTAGGTTGAGAAACATGTTTTTCTGGATATTTATCATTAAACTCTTGGCAAAGTAGTGGATTGAGAAAACACTGCACTGAAACCCAGCAGTGCTTTTCTGGTTGTAGCCCTCACACTCGACCAAACATTACAATTTTCCTTTTCTGCTACATAATTGAGGATGGACTTGACAAGATATGCTGGTTCTCCCAACAGTGTCAAGGGGTGCAGGTGTTTTGGCAGAGGGGACATTAGAGGCTAGTGGTCTGTCAGTGACAGGCTTAAGTCAAGACCCTTGTTATGAAAGCGCAAGTTGACAATGGCGTGGTAGGTCCAGGTGGACGTCACCTCGTTGATACATCGGAGGGTCTTGTACAGAACTATGTACTGGGCATTGAGCTTCTGTGGGTGCTCCTAGTGTCCTTTGTTGATCCCCCTACTTGGTCATCTGGTTGGTACTGTGAAGTTTCTCTGATGACCTGTAAACTGTTTGTTTTTTGGGGCCATCTGTTCTAAGCATTGGTGGGCACTCTACCACGCTCGCTCACTTTGCCTTAACCAGTTATCCACGCTGGGTGATTATGTGGGGTTAGCATTCCAGGTAAACTGGGTGGCACAGAGATTTTTGTGTCTGTACTTGGGCAATGGAAATAACTGCCCATTTCTCCACATTTTCTGAACCGAAAGTTCTCAGAAAATGACCGATTTCCTGATTTGCCCCTTCAACTTGACTAGTGGACTGGGCATTGTACCCTAAAGTGAAGCTTACAGAGACCCCCAACTTCTTTTTAAAGCTGGTCCACACTCTAGAGCTCAACTGTTGCTCATGATGCCCCAGTTACTAATGATGATGTAGCACTCTTGTGGTTCTGGAAACGAGGAGACAGGCTTGCAATTACTAAGAAAGGTTTATTTTGCACTCCTACTGTTAGCAGGAATTTTTATTGGCAGGTCTCACACTGAGACACTCTCTCACACATACGCACGCAGCGCTGTGCTGGTTCGGAAATTTTGGTCTTCCTCTGTCTTCATAGGTGTGTCACTGCGAATACACAGACACAGACACAATAAAAAAATTACCCAGTGATTAAGCACAGATGAAAGCCATCATGTATTCAATCATCATCATGCCAGTTCAGTCTGCCTCCTCTCTGCCTACAGCCAACTCTTTATCATGCCCCCGCTGCCACGTACCCCCACCACCCGAATGGGGTGTTACTCTTCATGCCAAGATCTTGTGACTGATGTACAGCATGGGATGCTTCTTCTTATCTCCACCACCTGAGACAAAATGGCCCCCAGCACTCTGTTCAACACATGAGTCTGTAAGACCAAAAGGAGAAGAAAGTCAGGAGAATGCAAAAGCCGGCCTTCTCACTAAAAGCACTTTTACCTGGGTGAAAGCCTGTTTGCATGGCTCTGTCCACTGGACTGGATCTGGTACTCCCTTTTTAGTGAGGTCAGTTAGCAGGCTGGTGACATCCAAAAAAGATTAGGTACAAACCTTCTATAATAGCCAGCCAGCTCCAGGAGCTACCTCACCCCTTTTTGGTTTTGGGTCTTGGGTCTCGTGACCTAAGTGGAAACCCAGATACCATACTTCCACCTGTCCTGTCCTGACCTGACCTGTTCCATCCTTGGGTTTGCTGTGAGGCCTGCCCATCTTAAGGATCTCAGGACAGTTCTTTGTTGTTGCAATCACCTCTGCCAAGCATTACTATAACTGATAATATTAACCAAATAGGCAGTGGCATATACACTGTATGATGGAGGATTTTCGGTCTAGCTCCTCCCTCTCAGGAACCATCATAGCCAGAGTCACAGAAACCTCTCTCCACAGTTTCAGGAGATTGAGGTGGTCTATCTGAGATGCATCAATATTATCTGTTCACCTGATCTCATAGTCAACTACTCCAACTTGCTGTGTGATTTCAAAGGGTCCTTGCAACCCCACAAGTAAATTAGAGCCCAACATGGTTGCAAAACAAGCACCTTATGTCGCTGTGCAAATTTCAATAGCAGAGCATCGCATTATACAGCTGGGCTTGTCATTCTTTCACTTGTAGCAAATTCTCCTGGGTTAGGTGACTCAAAGTGTGGAGTTTTGTGCTCAGGTCAAGAACGTACTGAATTTCATTTTTACTTGAAGGTCACTCTTCCCATTTTCCCTTAATGACATATAGGACACCATGATAAGTCATACAGTAAAGATATGCATACAGTGCTTTCCTAATAATTACTATAATAATTTCTCTCATACTGCAAATAATAGGGGCTTGAGCCACTTACCCCAATTCCACACATCCTCATGAACAAAATTAAAAATTATGCTTTCAAGCATTTGGTTAAATCGCTCAGCTAGTCTGTCCATCTGCGGATGGTAAACACTGGAATGAATCGATTTTATCCCCATTAATTTGTACAGTTTGTGAAATGTGTGTGACATAAACCTTGTGCCTTGATCAGTTGGGATTACTTTTTGGATCCCAACTTGGGAAATAATGTGAAAGAGTGCCTCTGCAACATTGTGTGCAGAAAGGTTGCGCGGAGTTACTGCTTCTGGGCAGTTTCTTGCATAATCCACCAGGACTAACACAAAGCAATGCCCCAGTACAGTCCCATCTAATGGCCCATACCAAGGGGATCTCGATTAAGAGTAAAGGGTGCAACTGCGCTTTTGGGGTAGCCAGCGGATTCCCCAGCTGACATTTGCAAACCACCTTCAAACATCCTCACAAATGCCTGACTAATAAAATCGATCTATGAAATGGTTGGAGCCATAAGGATTTCCCTACAGCTCTTAGGGACCATCAACTGGGTCATCTCTTCTTCAGGCCGAGTGTCCTGCATCACTCAATATAATCTATCCTTATATCAACGAGGGCCTGATGTTGAGCTTGGTGGATGCTGGTGAGGATCTGGATGATCTCAGTAACTGGCGTTGACTCCATGACTGTGCTTCCTCCACTAATCCTGGGTTTTGGCACCAATGTAGCACTCCTGTGGTTCTGGAAATGAAGAGACAGGGAGCAGGCTTGCAATAACTCAGGAAGGTTTATTTTGTATTCTCACTTTTAGTGGAACTATTTATTTGCATGTCTCATACTCAGACACTCACTCTCTCTCTCTCTCTCTCTCTCTCTCTCTCTCTCTCTCTCTCTCTCTCTCTCTCTCTCTCTCTCTCTCT
>JAQMCW010000038.1:13063784-13074532 GCA_030068335.1 Chrysichthys cranchii
AAAATAGTTCACGTGGTCTTAAAGAGATGCTAACAACACAAGATGCTGTGAGGGACTGACCGCCGCTGACCCGCGTGGGCAAGTTTCCCTTGTTCCTCATTGTTTATGCGTATAGAGATAACGAGGCGGGCGGCTCGCGGTACCGCTCGTGGTTCCAAACATTGCTCGTGGGTACAGCGAGATTTTATTAAATAAAAATGCTCGTGACTCAAGTTACTCATGGCCTCAGACGCTCGTGGGTTCAGGGAACACCGTATATAGTTCTAAGTAGAGCGTCCTTGAGGAACGCTTCTTTTGCATGTAGTTTCACCTTCATTTCTAGCAAGGACTAAGTAACTCATGCCTTTATATTTGCAGTAAGGTGTATATATTGGACTATACGGTATGTATGGTCATTTACATACCTGTCGATCAAATGCACAAGTCAGCCAAAGTATTATGTTTCAGGAGCTGTGCTTTTGTTTTTCACGCTCTGTGCTTACAATTAATACCATTGTTTGTTTGTACTTTTTTTGTACTTTCATTTATAAAACAATTCTCACTAGGTAGCACCTGAATTTAATCTGTTTTCTCAAGAAAGTGCTAGTTAGAGTCTTGCATACAGGTCATTAAATCATGCTGTTTTTGCCAGATTTATGTGAGCAGAGGTATTCAACAGTAAAATGAGTCCCAAAAATCATGCATGTACACTCATAATGGAAACTTAAGTATATTGTGCGATAAACCTAAAAATGCAAATTAAAAAAGGGTAAACACCCCCCCCCCCCCCCTTTTTTTTTTTTGTACACCAAACGGTTCAAATCTTCTTTAACTACTGAACTTTCTGATGATATTTCTTTAATCATTACTGGATAATATAGCACTGTGGCAGTGAATTTGAGAATATATTGAGAGAGCCGGCAACACCCAGACCTTGTGCCATGAAAAGATCATTGTTCCATTGTGACAGCACATTGTGTACTCAAAGGCATAGACTACGTGTGGCTTGGTTATTTTGTGCACTGCATTGTATGTTTATGAATTAGCCGTTTTGATGACTCTGCGGTACGAACGTGGGAATGTCACCGAAATACCTGATCCTTTCCAAGCATGTTTGGTGTCAACCAGCCATGTGATGTTTATGTAAGCGATTCTGTAGCTCACCTGACTTCTGTTCATGGAATGTAAATGCCTAGAGAATGTCTTAGCCTGACTGTTACCCTGTTTACATTTAATTCCCTTTAAACAGAAGGATTAGTGTTTCTCGGGAATACGCTATACTTCCTGCCTGAATGAATTAAAGGAGGAAAAAATGCAGTAATTATCGCTGCATTCAGTGCACACGTCGTTGAGGATTTTTCTGAACACTGCATTGATTAACATTTCACATTTCAGGAGCACCAAGAATGATCCCCTGGTGACTGGTGACCTTTGGGTACCGTGATCTTCCAGCTGATTCATTGTCTACTATGGATTCAGATCGACCCCGAACTGACATCAGATTTACATGCAATGAATTTGAGAGAAACAAGTTTTTAACATTCTCTCCTGAATAATCAGGAAATGCTGAAAATCAGGGCTTGCTCCTGGTGAAATTATAATGCTTTTCATTATTCTAAAAATCTTTTTTTTTTTATTCTATTATTTTGTGGGCTTCATTTGTAGCATTTTAATAGAATTATTTGCCTTTGTGAAGGCTGCGTTGACTACAGTCTGCTTAGTGGAAGGTTTAGATCAGATTTATTTATCTATTTATTTATTTATTTATTTATTTATTTAAATTTTCTGCAGTGACCCATTCCATAGACCAGATCTTCTTATGATTAACGCAATGATTCTATCCAACTATTCTAACTATTAATTATCCTATTAAAACATTTACCCATATTACATGGATGTTATATTGCTGTTATTTATTGCTGCCTTTAGAAAGATGCTAGAGAGCATTTATTCCTGAGCGTTCCACCTCTAGAATGCAAACCAGTAACAGTTTATATACCATGTGTTCTATATTAACAGCAGTTAATATATTAAGGTTTTTTTTGTTTTGTTTTTGTTTTTTTGTTTTTTAGCAGTTTTAGTTTTTATTTAAATACAGAAATTTTAGATGAATGTGCTTCGATTTAAGGAATATCAAAAGATATTCCTTCAGTCTTTTGTATGGTGGTGGACAGTTCTTTATAACCCATCCCTCCAAAAATGTCCATAGATGTTCGAGTTGAGATCTGGTGACACATCAAACCATTCAGATCGTATGCCCTGTGCCAGAGCCACTGTTTTTGCCTTTACCCTGAATGCAGCCATGGATGTAAATCCAAGGACTAAAGCTGTGAATTGAATTAACGCTTATTTGAATTTATTCATCTTCTGCCACTTAATCCTGTTCAGGGTCGCGGGGGGAAGCTGGCACCAATCCCGGCTGACATCGGGTGAGAGGCGGGATACGCCCTGGGCGGGTCAGAGACAGCCATTCACTCTCACACCTACGGGCAAATTAGAGTTGCCAATCAGCCTAATCCCCTCTGTGCATGTCTTTGGACTGTGGGAGGAAACCGGAGTACCCGGGGGAAACCCACGCGAACACACAGAAAGGCACCCGTGCCGAACCCGGGGCTCGAACCAAGGACCTTCTCTCTGTGAGGCGACAGTGCTAACCACTCAGCCACCGTGCCGCCCTATTTGAATTTATTTATTGATCATCTGTTAGTCATTGCAAAGCATATAAATAACCATTGTGAGATGTACACTTGGATTAGGCTTGATTTAATACAAAACTAATCATTTGGTGCCATGACATATTGCTCAACACACACATCTTATGGTACTTACACTGTGCTAAAAATGCATTGCAGCGTCACATAATGCTGACTAATAACTACTGCTTTCCCCAATGATAACGATACAAAAAATAGTAAAACTGAACTTATTCATAAAAATATCATGTGGGTTTCTACAAACATGGTCAGACTGCAAGCGACCTGTAGTGGCACGTTAACAGATCTCCCATGTTCCAGCATCTGTGACCCAGGAAGAATCTAATCCTGTTGAAAACATTAAAGCAGGAAGCTGTATCTATGTAAGTGGGTATTTGGTACTGATACACCATGGTGTTGCTTTGGCTGGAAGCCTGACTAGTCATACTGCTGGGGCAGAGTTTGAATGCCAACCCTGAAACCCTGCCGAGAGGCCAATCTGAGGTGCGAATTTGGTACATTCCTTTCCTGTTGATGGCAAATCTCCATTAAGGATCAAACATTCCCACATTAATATGCTCGTGGTGTTATAAATGGGTTGACAGAAGTTCAGGTTTGCTTGAAGGGGTCAGTCTGATTCTCTCAGGTTTGTGCCGAGATAATTGTCATTTGAGGTCACCCTTTGTTTTTTTTTTTTTTTTGTTTGTTTGTTTTTTTTTTTTCTTCATCTTGCACCTTCCTCTCCAGCTTTCTGACCCTTCGCTCTCCTGCAGTATTTTATCGAAGTAATGCTGTTTCATGCATGACTAAGGCGGAGAGTGTTCTGCAATCATTTCTCTCTTTATTGTTTTGACAGCTGAAGACTCCTTGGTCAACGGGACACGAAGCGAGCCAAACAATGGAATGCCCTCTCCTGCCTGCACTGCTCACAGCTTCAAAGACTTCAGAGGTTAAACGGCTTAGTTAGCAGTGTAGCTCTCCCCCTAGAACACACGCAGCCAGGGGAAGAAGAGCGTCAAACAAAAAAGCCGGGGATTTTTTATTTTTTTTTCCCTTTGAAAACAAAGCACCTTACTTTGTTTAACTTAGCACGCCAGGGTTGTTTCATTTAATTTTCAATTTTCAAATTTAAGAACAGACACCAAGATGGATTTATCACCGTATCTGTGGATGGTCGTAATTGGCTTCATCATCGCCTTCATCCTGGCATTTTCTGTGGGAGCTAACGATGTAGCAAACTCATTTGGTACAGCGGTGGGATCAGGGGTGGTCACATTGCGCCAGGCCTGTATCCTGGCCTCCATTTTTGAAACGCTGGGCTCCATGCTCCTTGGCGCCAAAGTAGGTGAGACCATTCGAAAGGGGATTATAGATGTCAGCTTGTATAATGACACCGTACCCATACTGATGGCAGGCGAGGTCAGCGCCATGGTCGGTAAGTTATTTTTCGATTGAAACTAAACGGATGACATTCTAAAATTATGATTTGGGATTAAATGTAAAAAAAAATCTTAAAGCAACCCGTTAATTCAATCGTGTCCCCCCCCCCCCCTTTTCAAGTGTATACTGCCAATACTCTGTGGTAGAGTAAACATATGGTCACATGTTGTTTGAGGGCTCACTGATTACTTCTTTCAGATGCCAAGTTCCTGAATGGGGTCTTTATTTTCCCAGAAAATGTCGACTAGCAGACCCAGGAATGAAAGTGTTGGGAGAGAATGTGTTAAGGAATACACAGCATGATACTTTCTTGTTTGTTTTTTCTTCTGAGTTTCTTCTTTCCGTGTTTAAATGTTTTGAAAAGTGGTGTTGGAGTATTATGAACTTGAGAAACAAGAGGGAAAGCATGTGGCCGAGAGACTCCCTGCCTGTGTGAGTTTCATGTATCACCTTCTTTCTCAGGGTCTGCGGTTTGGCAGCTCATTGCCTCATTTCTTAAGTTGCCAATATCTGGGACCCATTGTATAGTGGGGTCTACGATCGGCTTCTCTATGGTAGCCATTGGCACCAAAGGAGTACAGTGGATGCAGCTGGTCAAAATTGGTACGTTTGAAACTGAGCATTATTAATTTAAGAACTAAATCACTTTCCAAATCCGTTAGCCACAGTATACCATGTATTACACTGTTCTTATCAGCATAATGTTTGCCTTCTTGTTACGAAATAACCGAAATGATTTCCGTCTGCTTCAGTTGCCTCCTGGTTCATCTCGCCTCTGCTCTCAGGCCTCATGTCTGGCCTACTCTTCTTTGTTATCAGATATTTCATTCTTAATAAAGTAAGTTTAAAGTCACATGTTTTCAGACTTATTTCTATGCTGTAGATGCTTGTGAATGAACATATTTTGAATCTGTGGCAGTTTGTTGTTTGTAATATACAGTCCGGCGCATAATTATTTGGGCAGTGACACAGTATTCATGTTTTTGCCTCTGTACATGACCACAGTGTATTTGAAATGAAGCAGTGATGATGTGATTATAGTGCAGACCTTCGGCTTTAATTCAAGGGGTTTAACACACACACACACACACACAAAAAAAAAGACGTTTAGGAATTGCTGCTGTTTTTATCACGGTCCCTCCATTTTCACAAAAGTTCAAAGCTGAAAAGTAATTGGATTGGACAAGCTAACATAATTATAAATATAAGGATTGTTTTTTAATACATGAATGCAAATCCGTTGCGGTCAGTGACTGCTTAAAGTCTGGAACCCATGGTCATCATCAAATCCTGAGCTTCATCCCTTGAGATATTTTACCAAGCCATCATGGCAGCTGCCTTCAGCCATTTAAGAACATTGTTTCTTTGCCTTAAGACGCTCTCGGGTTGCTTTCACATCATGTTTTATGTCATTATCCGTCTTGTGCTATGAAGAGCTGTCCTATCAGTGTTGCAGCATTTGACTGAATCTGAGCAGGAACTGTAGGTCTAATATACTTCAGATTTCATCCTGCTACTTCTATCAGCATTTATATCAATAAACACCAGTGGCCCAGTTCCAGCCAATAAATGCTCATACCATAACCCTGCCTCCACCATGTCTGACAGATGATGTGGTATGCTTTGGAACATGAGCCCTTCTCTTTCTTCTCCATACTATGATCTTCTGGTACAAGTTCATCTTGGGTAATCTGTCCAAACAATCTTGTTCCACAACTGAGCTTTTTAAAAAAAAAAAAAAAAAAAAATTTATAGATGTCTTCTAGTGAAGTCTTCGCTTCTCTTTTGTTCGAGTATTACCAGTGGTTTGCATCTGGAGGGAAGTCTGTATTTATATTCATCAAGGTGTCACTTGATTGTAGACTTTGACAATCACAGGCCTTGAGTGTGTTCTTGAATAGGCTAAACCCCATGAAGTGGTTTTTCTTTATTAAGGAAAGAATTCTGTGGTCTTCCAGACTTTTTGGTGTTCTTTGGATCACCAGTGCACTACTACTTTGTAAGAATGTACCAAATTGTTCATTTGGCCACACCTAACATTTCTACTACGTCTCTGATGGGTCTGTTTTTTTTATTTCTTTTTTTTTATTATTATTTTTTCCAGCCTAATGATGGCATCATTTGCATCGTGGAGTGTTCCCGACTGCAAAAAGGGACTCAAATGTAAAAATGGCTGTAATTGTTAACAGGTTAAAGAAATACTTTTGTTAAGCCCCTTGAATTGAACCTGAAAGTCTACAATATTACATCTTGATTACTTCATTTTTAATCCATGTTGGTGGTGTGTCGAGGCTATGAAAACTGTGGGAAAGAATCCTTGTTCAAATATTTGTGAAGTGCAATTGCCTCTAGCTGTACACTTTGCCTGTCAGACATGTTTCTTCAGATTGACTCTAGACCGTTATGAGCATAATTGTGAGATTATTTTGTTATTCTTTTTGGGCCAGTCAAGTTTTCTGATGTTGCAACATGCTGCTGTTTTGCATTTTTTAAGGCCTAATGACCTTCTAAAGCCCTCCTAAAGATCCATTACACCTGTGCATCTGGAAATTTAACATGCTTCCTCATTGATTTAGTTTTAACGTTGATCAGATTTTTATTTCTTGCTGTAGGACGATCCTGTTCCAAATGGCCTTCGTGCTTTGCCCCTCTTCTATGCTGCGACTATCGGCATCAACGCATTCTCCATCATGTACACGGGAGCCCCCTGTGAGTCATTGCTCCCTTAAAGGGACAGCTAATTGAATAAGTGTGCTTTATCACATTCAGTGCAAAATGCTGCTGACATTGCGGTTGACAGTGCTCATCTTTTGTAATTGTACTGTGGCTCTTTTTTTATGTAATCACACAAGTGCTTTGTTTGCGTTTGCAGATGTGCTTCGGATAGCTTTATATAAACTAGAAAAAGGACAAAGTCTAGTTTATCGGAAGACCATCTGTTTAACCCAAGGCGATATGTGTTCTTTTGCCAGGTGTGCACTTTGTTCCCTGTCGTTCTAAGCTGTGTGTCTGTCCCCCTGCAGTGTTAGGCCTAGAGATGCTCCCAGTGTGGGCCATCGCCCTCATCACCCTGGCCGGCGCTCTGGTGTGTGCTGCCTTGGTCTGGTTCTTTGTCTGCCCTTGGATGCGAAAGAAAATAGCAAGTAGGTTCACTTGCTAAGATAGTGATTTACAAGCTCTCTACAAACAATGTTTTTCCAAATGGTGGTCTAGTTTAATTATCAACAGATTTATTGCTGACTGAATTTGCAAACTCATAAGTCAAGTGTGTTTATGCATTACAGCAGTTTGACGTTTATGCCTGTGTTATTAATAATGTAGCTTTTTGAAAACCACTGAGCTTTGGCTCAGTAAGAAGGATGGCAGAATAAGATGAGGACGAGGTTGAATACGCCTAGGGAGTCTAGAAAAAGTAAAATAGGTAAGGTAATAGAAGACTGAAGGGCTGAGAAGGCTGTCTCAATTTTTCCATGAAAAAGACCTGGTGGTTACCATCTGTTGCACCTCCGGGAAGCTGCACAGTGGAGTGTCCTTTTCGCTGGCTGTGGTTTACAGCCTCATGTTGTTGTTTAACCTGTGTCAAAATGATCACAATGAAAATAAACTGTGCAGCTGTTTATTTGGCTATTTCACGGTTTTCTGAGTTTTAAAATCACATGGATTTCTCATGGGAAACTGATCGTTTGAGGGTCGTGCTCTGGCTGCAGCTTGGAAATGAGTGGGATTAAAATGTCATTTTTGTATATTGATCTTTTTCTTTTTTTTTTTTTTTTTTTTTTAAACATCACTGTAACTGCCATAGCTTTCATTTATGTGCCTTCATTAAAATACTATTTGAATTAAGACTCCGGTATAACATGAATGTAATGCAACATATCTAAACATTTTTTTTTCCAGCATCTAGATTTAGCATTTTGCATTACTATGAGATTTCGTGACTATACCAAATGCCAATTGTAAATGAGATATTTATAAATATTATAGAGAACACATTCATAGTCATCTTATTTACAAGCCTTTTTACCTAATCACGTTACATTAGTGTCATTTGGCAGACGCCCGTATCCAGAGCGACTTACATTTTTATCTCATTTATACAACTGAGCACTTGAGGTTAAGGGCCTTGCTCAAGGGCCCAACAGGGGCAGCTTGGCGGTGCTTGGATTTGAACTCATGACCTTCCGATCAGTAGTCCAACGCCTTAACCCCCTGAGCCTGCCTTAACCCCTGCCTCTCTTATCCATAAGACCCTCTGAATCACAGGTTATCCAGGATTTATTTGTAAGGAAACAGTATTTCTCTGGTATGAATCGAGGGTGAATAAAATCACTAGCCTGGGTGCCAGGGACAAGCAGATTACATATTAATTAAAATGATGGTTTTATTTTGTGGGGATACTCCCCGATTAATGCTATTCTACATACTGCAAAGTGATCAGATTAGTGAGACTAACTGGCAAATCCAGTGATTCCTTTATACCCATCTAACACAAAGCCTGTAGATTTTTCTGCAGAGAAAATCACACGTTGTCCTTTTGTCCACTCCCAGGTCGGGTGAAAAAAGAACATGTTCATCTCTCGCGCATCTCTGATGAGAGTCTAGATAAGATTCCTGAGGAAGAAGAGGAGGCTCCTGTGTTTAAAGAGCTTCCAGGGGCAAAGGGTAATGATGATTCTGAACTGCCCCTGACTGGGGAATCCACTGGGGAGTTAAATAGCCTGGCCAACGGTGGCACCGTCCTTCCTAACGGCCGGGTGTATGGTGAGTTTGTAGCCACTGTGGGTATGTTTCCTCTCAAGTGATTGGTTTGCTTAGCTGTTTGGCTTATTCAATTTATTTCTGCATCTTCTATTTATTTGGGTTTTTATTTGAATATTTTAGTGGAAGGTCATTCAGTTTATCACAAGAAGTATGTTAGACACCCCTTGAATGGATTTTAACGTACACTTTCAATCATATGGGGAAACACATGACAAGTTAAAGGGGAAAAAGCAGCATAAAGTGTGTTAGTAAAGTGTTGGGCTTATTATTATTATTATTAGTAGTAGTAGTAGTAGCAGTAGTAGTAGTAGTAATGAAGACTAAATGATCTTAAACATGGTGACGCTTGACTTGCGAACTGTCCTGTTGTCCCACCAGGTCGCACTCACTCCATGACCAATGGCTGTCTGAAGTCACCACTGTCCAATGGAAGCTTTGCTTTCGATGGACATATGCGCAGCGATGGCCAGGTGTACCACACTGTGCACAAGGACTCTGGTCTCTATAAGGATCTGCTACACAAGATCCATGTAGGTCGGCTAGAGGAAGAGAGGCCTGATGTCAGAAACCGGGTCCTGCGCCGTAACAACAGCTACACGTGCTACACCGCGGCCATCTGTGGCATGGCCGTACAGCCCCTACTGCGCTCAGAGTCGAGTGCTGCGGCACCACCCGAGGACAGTGAGAAGCTGGTGGGTGACAGTGTCTCCTACTCTAAGAAGCGCGTCCGTTATGACAGCTACTCTAGCTACTGCAACGCCGTGGCCGAGGCCGAAATCGAGGCAGAGGAGGGGGGAGTGGACATGAACCTGGCCTCTGAGAAGAATGAGTCAATGCAAGGGGCAGGAGGGATGATGGAGGACTGCCTGGATGAGGACAAAGAAGAGAAAGACAAGCCTCAGGTTTTTCTGCTCTTCCATTTCCTGCAGATTCTCACTGCCTGCTTTGGGTCCTTCGCGCATGGTGGTAATGATGTCAGGTAAGCCGCTTGTCCTAAATAACCTTTATGCCCCTTTTTATTGGAAATTTTGCGACATGTTCTTAACCCTGCAGGACAGGAAACATCACTTTATTGTGGACATCATTACGTAATGTCATCCATTCTGAGAGTAACAATCTGAAATGATCCGTTACCGATAATGAATGGTCTGGGTAAATCTGGGTAAAAGGAAAAATGCTCATTTCAGGGAGTCACCTCTTGACCAAATCTGATTTAATGTATTAAATGTATATATTCTCTCTCTATTTTCTTACAGGATAAAGATTAGTTTGACTCATAAAAGCTTGAAGCATTCATTTATCATTCATTCTTCTTCAATAACTGCTTTATCCTGATCAGGGTTGTGGTTGATCCAGAGCCTATCCCAGGAACACTGGGCATGAGGCGGGAATACACCCTGGATGGAATGCCGGTCTTTGATGAAGCATGATTTAAGCATGCTTTTAGTCCTACCCTTAAAGACCATCGGTTTTGTTTAATATCCATGTTTGGTGATGACGTTTCTAATCATAAGAGTGCTTCTTCTCTCTGACAGTAATGCCATCGGTCCACTGGTGGCTCTGTGGATGATCTATGACCAGGGTGGGGTAATGCAGGACGCAGCCACTCCTGTGTGGCTGCTGTTCTATGGTGGCATGGGCATCTGCACAGGCCTGTGGGTGTGGGGACGCCGCGTAATCCAGACCATGGGCAAGGACCTCACGCCCATCACGCCTTCCAGGTGAGATCACACTCCTCCTATCTACATGGCCTACCTGGAGCATGTGCTTTACATTTTTCACTCTATTTATTTATCAACATTTAATTTAGGAATTTAACCCTTAATATGCATGATACTGTTTTTGTTTTAAAAGGTTCACTTTCCTTTTCTGGGT
>JAQMCW010000038.1:13074647-13089339 GCA_030068335.1 Chrysichthys cranchii
TGTGTTTCTTCCATTTTCGAACAATTGCACCAACAGTTGTCTCCTTCTCACCCAACTTCTTGCTTATGGTTTTGTAGGCCATTCCAGCCTTGTGCAGGGCTACAGTCTTGTCCCTGACATCCGTAGACAGCTCTTTGGTCTTGCCCATGGTGGAGAGGTTGGAGTCTGATTGATTGAGTGTGTGGACAGGTGTCTTTTAGACAGGTGATGAGTTGAAATTAGGAGTATCCAACCGGTCTGTGGGAGCCAGAACTCTTAATGGTTGCTCGGGGATCAAATAGTTATTTCACTTAATGAAATGCAAATCAATTTATCTATTTTATATAATGTGATTTTCTGGATTTCCTTTTTGATATTCTATCTCTCACTGTTAAAATAAACCTACCATTAAAATTATGGACTGTTCATTTCTCTGTCAGTGGGCAAACTTACAAAATCAGTGAGGGGTCAAATAATTATTCCTCCGCTGTACCTCGTACCTAAAGGTTGCTGCAGACCAAGTACATCTCTTCATGGAGACAGTATTCCCTAATGGCATTGGCCTCTTTTGGCTGGATCGTTGTTTAGGAACGGTTTGAGGAAGATGACAAAGAATTCAGTGTTGACTTGGTCTCCACAATCCCCTGATTTCAATCCTATAGAAAGTCTGTGGGATGTGCTTGTTAAACAAGTCCAATCTGTAGAAGGCCCTACGTCACCCTCACCTTGCAAGACTGAAAGAATCTGCTGCTATTGCTTGGTGTCAGATACACATTGTGAAGGTCTTGTGGAGTCCGTGCCTCGACAAGTCTGAACTGGTTTGGTGGCACAATTTTATATAGGTTGTTTTTAATTTTATGGCTGATCGGTGTATGCTGGCCTAGGCAGCCAGATTGCTGCAGTCCATTTTAATTGAATAAAGAAATTCTGTGAACTAGAGACTTTGAAAACAATTGATTGAAACATAATGAACTTTGTGGCAGCCAGAAGTAGAGCTCCAAAAATAGCTAAATTACCTGACTACCTTGGTCTCTTTCTTGGGCCCCCATAGTTCATAGGGTAAGGATACTGTCATTTGAAAGCTACTGAAGAGCTCTTATTAACGGTTGTAATTTAGTGCATGCCGATTGTTGCAAAACAGGGCTATTTGCACTTCCCAATTGGAATGATTCCCGTTTCAGTAATGGGTTCCCGCTTTCTACAAAAGAGCATGATCTTGGCCCAGAACTGGAGTACAGTGAACAGATATCTGTGGATCAAGAACACTGCAAGAACTTGTCGAGTAGATGAATACAATTGGCAAAACAAAGGTTTTGTTTATTTTTGCTCCGCTAGCGGAAATAGATTCCTAAGAATTCACTCTCACTTTATAACCCATTGATTGACATTGATTTGTACATTCCCGTTTAAAGTGCTTCCAGTGAAATTGGCATCCCTTCTTCCTTTTCATCTTCATCTGACAAGCTTTCGTATTTTAAATCAAGTTATATTCATGAAGAATGGCGTTTGACATTTGTGTTGTCAACTGATGGTGTCACTACCGCTACTGCAAGTAATGATTTCAAACTAGGAAATGGGATTTTATGTGGCGAACACATACTAGCACACAGTGAAACATCCCAGTGCAATTCTAGGACATATGCGCACTCTTGGAGCATTGCCTAAGCAATCAAATTAGTGGCCTGGAGCTAACTGTTATATAAATTATTATACACTAATATCTAAATCTGTCAAAACATCTAAAAAAAAATAAAAAATGCATCAGTTGGTTCTGTGGCCTTTTGTTAGCCCATAATTGCTCTGAGATGAGCAGCTATTGTCTGAAGTACTTGTGCTTTTTAAATACAGCGAATAAACGCAAGTACGAAGGTTGGTTAAAATGTCTGTCTGGGCACAAGGTGGGAATATTCATCCTGGATAAGACGCCAGTTCTTTATAGGGCACCATGTGCACACACACAGTCGTGCACTCATTCACACCTAGCATAGCCAGCATGTTCTTGAAGGTGCGCAGGAACTGGAGGAAACCTACATGAACACAAGGAAAACGGACAGTAACCCAAGGACTGGATCGAACCAGGGAGCTGTAAGCCAGCGAGATCATCTTTTTAAAAAAACATACATTAATGTAAAAACACCAAGTAAAGCTGCTTCAGGAAATCAATATAAACACATTTTGAACAAGGCATAAATTTCTACTCCCACCATTTGTTTATATCCACGTATATACATGACTGCATGCATGTGTATATGGGACACAGTAAGATTTCACTAAAAAGATCTTCACATCTCGCATCTTACCTCATAAGCCTAGTGTGGCAATTCAACCATTCATACATACAAATGCACAAAAAAGAAATCTCTACATTTCTCTCTCTTGTGATTTGCATGATATTTTCTTTCCGTAGTTTGCATGACCAAAAGCGATCAATTCTTTCTGAATGCATGAACGCCTGAACCGTGCATGCGTTGGTGATGCTGGTTTCAATACAGGTACGATTGTATAAAATGATCTTTTGTTGCCCTTCCTGCAGTGGATTCACTATTGAACTGGCTTCAGCGGTCACTGTTGTGCTGGCGTCCAATATTGGACTCCCTATCAGTACCACGCATTGCAAGGTAAACACTGGCTTAGATGACGGCTGAAAAAGGAGTGTTTTCAGAGGGATACAGAGCTGCTGCATAATTTCCAAACCTATCAGGCTGATGTCGTGGACCCTAAAAGAGATTACCTGACTTATTGTAACCTTCAGGAGTGTTTTCCTTATGGAAGTATGGAAATGTAGCATGTTCTCATCGGACAGGGTGGCGCTTGTTATGAGCATAGTTCAACAATCGGGTTCTCCGATCTTTATACAATCTCCTCTGTCCCGATCCTGGCACACCATGCCTGGAAATTGTTTCCGATAACCAGCAGCCATCTCGATTACACACAAATGTCAATTGAACAGAGTCACCTTCCACATAATTGAATGCAGCCTCTCGGCTGGGGTAATGCAGCATTCTCAGACTCTCTGGAAATGAGGACAAGAGCTCCTTGCTCTCGTCTAAAGCAAAGACTCCGTGCCTCCAGGGTCAAAGACAACTTGGCATCTTCCCCCTCTCTTTCTGTGGCAAGTTGCTCTGTTTTTGTGGCGTCTGTATGCTTGGGTCATGCAGTGTCTTGCACCATTCTGTCTCTCATTTATCTCCCTGTCTGTTTTCTGTCTCCTTCTGTCTTTGTCTATTCACAGTGGATTTTGCATTGAAGTAATGAGTGCTCTAACAGTGCTTGTTGCTTCAAATGTGGGCATTCCCATAAGCTCCACCCACTGCAAGGTACCGAAGCTGTCGTAGGGAAGCTTTGGTAGAGTTCAGCCCCTTGTTAGTGTAATCCCCCCAAGTGCTAATCATGCCTTGCTACTGAAATCACATGAAATCATAGCTGTGAGATTAATCATTACGCTTGCAATAAATTCCAGAGGTTGCGATTCGTAGCATTTTAGACTAAAAGCCATAAGACTACCCATCTGTCTGCTTTGAGTATAACTCCATTCACGTAATTGCAATTTCAGACTCTGTGCTAAGGTTGACTAGACAAAATCTTATTCACGACTTATTAAAATTACAATCTTTTTTTGTCGCTTTGTCATATTTTGAATTTATGGAAGAAATACTAACATGCAAAGTCATCTCATCCTCATTAGGTCTAAAGGTTTTTCTGGGGGCTTTTGACATTTAATTCCCCTTTGTGGAATAGGCTGATGCACAATAGAGTGTGTTTTATGGGATTTGAGCCACCAACAAGGACACTTGGTGGTATGTCTAATTCAAAACCCCATGAGACTCTTGGAGGAGAGCTGAGGCTGCTGATAATGCCTCTTCCCTCACAAGTACTATGACCATCAGGATTTTGGCAGATCTGAATGGAGACTCCATAAACAGATGCTTGGCTGTTTGTGGAACATAATCAGAATGGCATGACCTTTCAAGAATGGATGGCATGCACAGTTCATGACTACTCGAAGCCCCCAGAATGGCAGCATGACTCCATTAGTGGTGATGAATAGCTACTGATTTATCAACTGTTTAATAAGTAAGGAATAACGCATGATGGGACGTGCTTTTATAGTAAAATAATCCCTGACGGGGTGGTGGTGCGATGGTGCCCAGGGAGGATCATCTCTCTATAACCGCATGTCCCAAAGTGTTTTATTTTATTTATACCACAGCAATATTTGCCGACAGAAACTAGAAAGCACAAAGTTTCCAAAGACTCTAAATAAATCCCCGTACACTACATATAAGCAATCATACACTTTCCCTGGCTGAATAACATTGTTTCTTTTTTAAATATTGGTTTGACTTTGAGATTATGGCAGTAGTCTGCCACATACAAGTCCCTGTGAAAGAGTTATTAGATAAACGATAACATAGAACGAGTGCATAATCATCCCATCATTAGAATTTGAGCTATCACTACAGTCAGAGATGCAGTTTTAGAAAACTAATCAACACCTTCTGACTAAACAGATTTCAGAAATCAGCAGTGCTGTGGTATAAAAAGGAACTAACACACACTTATAAGGAACCCGAGGCTTACATTTCCATTGTGTACCAATGGCATATACGTTATCAGTAATTAAGGCAGTCGTCTGTAAATTTAAAATCATAAATCAAGGCTTCGTCAACACCGTTTATTGGTGCCAGCTGAACTCTTTCAGCTTGATAGCATTAGATAAGTTCCCCTTAAAGCACATTTGTCATCCAGTGTCTATAAAGGTAAAAGTCCTGGCTGTTGTTGACTCTCTGTTGTTTGACTTGACTCCAGATTTAGACCCCTCATCCCCCTCCCGCTGCCTGGCAGCTTAGGTTACACTGACCGTATAAGAACAGGCAGATCGCTTCCTCGACTAGCAGCTCAGGAGTCTGCCAGGAACCTGACACTTGCAGCATGTATGGAGATGTTCCTCCTCACGCGGTCTCCATTACACTTCCCTGATGTTCCTGCTGAACTTGAGTGAGAACAAAGGGTCAGAGGAAAGAAAGGAGAACGAGGAAAGAAAGGAGAACGAGAACGCTGAAAGACATCTCTCGCTATATTTCTCGATTAAATAGAAGAAAATGTGTGTACAGCACACAATAAAAGAGCTTGCTCGTTTTTTTCCCCCTGCTCAACTACATTGCAGTAACACAGCTCGTAAACTTTCTTGTGACGCAAGTCCACTAAATTGGCCCAATTCCAGGACATTTTACTAACCTAGATTCCCCTAACATTGTAAGCTTGTGACTTGTGTTCAGTGCTGCTGCTGATTGTGTGTCTGTCTGTGTGTGTGTGTGTGCAGGTGGGTTCAGTGGTGGCTGTTGGCTGGCTGCGCTCACGGAAGGCGGTAGACTGGCGTCTCTTCCGCAACATCTTCCTGGCCTGGTTTGTCACGGTTCCAGTAGCAGGCCTATTCAGTGCCGCTGTCATGGCCCTGTTTGTCTATGGAATCCTGCCTTTTGTATGAGGGTGAGGTACAGAGAGGGAGAGAATTAAAGTACGGTGACTGAGAAGGCAACGGGAAAATTTGATAAGACCAGGAGATGGTAAGATGAAAGGGCAGATTGGGGGGGGGGGGAGAGTTAATTGGCAACGGCCAGAGAGAGCGTGTTCAAAAGCTGCCTAGGATGCGTCTAGAATCTTCTGAATAACTGTCCTTTCTGATCTCTAAAAATGTAAAAATGTTTTTTTTTCTGTTTTAGCTGTCGTAATGTTACTGAACACCGTAGATCTCATGTTTCATCCGTAACACAATGAAGCGTTAACACACACAAAGTTTCATGAAAAAGTGATCATGCCAACAAAATCCACTAACGGCTAAGGGTGTGACTACATGAGCAAATGCTCAGATCAGCACATATGAATTTTTTATATATATAATATATACACACACACACACACACACACGCATGCATGCATTCTTAAATTACTGATACTGTAACTGATACATGAAAAAAAGTGTTTCATTCATAAAGCACCGCACAGCACAGTGTAGATCCGCGTAATTTCGAAAGCACAAAGCTCCATCGGCCTCCTTCACTAAATGGCTACATGAGGCTTTATTTAATCTGAAATATAAACGGTGTGATTATAACAGCTCCTCAAATGAACTCAAATGAAACTCAAATGAAAAACTGGCAATGTAAATGTAAGTCAACTGTTAAACATCGGAGGCCATTCAAGGTCTACACACTGCAATAACTGCTGTATCTCTTGGAACTTTGACTTAGGGTCCCTAAAAATCAGCTAAATGTAAATATTGTGTTCTCATACCTCAAATTTTTACCATTTGAATAAAGCTAGTGTGTTGAAATATGAGCATGGCGTAAAACACTATGAATCTGATATATATGCTTCTCACTGAGTAAAACCGTTCTTTTTGTGATATTTATTCAGATTATTTAAAAACATATTTTTAAAGAATATAAAGTAAAGAACAAAACGCTATCTTATTTTTGAAGTGTGTGCTAATATTTCTTCAATAGATCTCTTCTGTGATGGATAACCTCTTTATTTAGTCCCCTAGACATGATAGACATGTGGAGGGGAAGCGTTGACCGAGCAGTCCCAACCTACTGAAGAGACCGGAGCGCTTCGGAGACGTAACATTTCTAGCTGAACTCCATTTTATGATTTTAGATATGATTAGGAGAAAGTTTTAGTCCAGCCCGATTTATTTTGAAAATTTATTTCAAATCGGAGCTAAGGATCACTCCCTGCACAGTCATTTTGTAACTTAAAAAAAAAAAGGTAAAATTTGATAATGCATGCCAAAATGTACCACTCTTTAATTATAGATAATTAATCACATTTAATTTCTAAAACACTGAAATGGGATGTATAGAAGTACTGTACATAATTACATTTAGGGATTTAGGTGTTTGTAAAAGATGTATATCGATATATTATCCAAAAGACAGTGTATTCATGTGCTTGCACTGATGTGATCGCTATTGGCAAAAGATTTTGGCCCTATGCACCAAGACCTCTAAGCAATACAGCAGGTGCCTCAATCGTTCTTTTTAAATATTCACCAAAGATTAACTATAATTTCATGTATTCCCAGTTACGCTTAAAAGCGTTTGATAATTTTTCCTTTAGTCACTCATTCGTTATTTAATACGCCAAACCCAAAGTATACAGTATTTATACATACTGTAACAAGGCATGCCAGGAGAACCCACTAAAATGCCAAGATAATGCCTAATATTGTGCAGATATAGCCAAAATCTACTTTAACAGTACAGTGCATTGCACCAGCACATACGCAAATACACACACACACACACACACACCAGCATTCGTGCATACTGTTTCAGGAAGGCAGTGTTAGAAATCCAGTGAAGATGAGCATGACTACTGCTGAGACAATGCCAACTCTCATCCATTAGAGTGTCACTCAATTTAATTCACAACTTGTCTAGAATCTGGCCATAAGAGGTCCGTATCAATAGCTACTTGTCATTCATTTACAAAATATGATGGTCATAAGTGTTTGGTGCTGGTATAAATAACACCTTAATAATGTTCTGCCTACAGAATGTGGCTTTGAACCAATGCAAAGTGTTAACTTTGTTTTTCCTCGTGAGTGTATTTTTTGTTTGTTTGTTTTTTATCTCTCATAATGAACAAATCTATGCTTCGGTGCCCATTTGCCTTGTAATATTGTGCTTTACTGTTTGTCAAATACAGTAGCTTCAGTACTGCGGTGTTTACATTATCACACATGGGTAGAAATAACTCCTTACTGTTGCCTAAAAAAACGACAAACTATTTACTACAAAATTCTATATAAGATATACAGGAATAGTGCGAGACGTCTCCTGTCAGTTTGTGTTTTAGTTCGTAGCAGGGTGAATTATGATCATGCGTTACTTTTACACTGCTATATGTAGTTTAAAAAAACAAAAACAAAAAACAAAAGAAGAATAAAACTGTAAAGGTGGGTGTGATTTAAAAAATAAAAAAAAATCATTAGATATATATAGAAATATCATTCGAACTATATTTTTCTACATATCTGAGTATTACCTTCTGAGTGCTGAATTTTGGAGAGAGAGAACTAAAATGAGTCCTAGTGGAAATTTGTTATATCGAGAAATGGATCTACATTCTGTATGTACTAATATGAAGTTCTCTCAGTTAATGCAACATGTAACAGTATCATTCAGGTAAGGGTTTCATATTCGTTCACATGGTCTTGGAGAGTTTCCACATGCCCATTGTCACAGGAATTCTGTCCCCTTTTTTTCTTCTTTTCTTTTTTTAATCGTGATGACTTATTGTGAAATTCGGCAATGTTAAAGATTAACCTAGCGACATAGTTGAACAGAAGTAGTGCTCCCATTGTTTAGGCAAAGCGGTTTTTGACTGATTTGTTTTTACAAGCAACAGATGACTTAATTTTCAGTAGTTATCCCCTTTCTTTTGCTAAGATTAACCCATTAGCTTCCGTGGCCCCCATATATTGTGAATGGCATGAAAAATAGATGGCATGTGCCATGATCCCCATTTGGGACTTTGACTAAAAATTGAAATTTCAGAAAAAGTAGATGTTTTTGTTAGTATTTGGATGTAAATGAATAGAAATACATGAAAATTTTCAGGAAAAAAAATTGGCAGTTAATGGGTTAATGTATGAGCGTTGAAACCTCATATGACCTGTGTTGATTTGGGGATGCAGTAGCTTGTGTGGCCACAGGATGGTAGCATTTAACTATTGTAAACATCCTTCATAATAATACACGCGCCAGTGGTTGTATTTCACAAGGCTTTACAAAAGAGACTCCTCGAATCCCTCGGAAATTACTCCGCCATTATCTTTACAAACCTAATATGATCCGACGTGACATGAATTCAGCGTACAGTATCATATTGGTGAAATTGGGCGCGGTGCAAAGTACCCATCCAGGTAACTGCGTAGATGAAAGTTCCCAGTTATGCTTAGCACCACATCAGCATTCTCTTTTAGTGGGTGTACTGATTTGCATTTCTTATTTGTCATCTCATTCGCAATGAAAACTAGAGCGAATGTAGCCTGCTTCCCTGCTGATGCCTGACGTGCGTTTTTCCCTACGCTGCAATGCTGTAAACTGACTGGAACCCTCTTAAAACAGGGCCATAAACCTAAAATACTACCCTTATCTGTATATGTACTGTGTTACTGTTTGTATTTCTTTTTGGAATTTTCGTGAGACTTGTCTGCATTTTGAACTAATTAAATTATGGGAAATAAAATGACAAAGAATAACACCACTGTGCATACCTGTGTAATTCACTCAGGGTCACATCACCATATGGGGTTTTTGCGTCTACACGCTCGCTCGTTCATCTTCAGGAACCACTTTGTTCTGGTCAAGATCGTGCTGGGCACGAGGATACATATTGGACAGGACGATCACTGTACACACACACACACACACACATCTACTCACACACCTAAAGGTGGTATGGAGTGAGTAATCCACCTTCTGGTGTTGTTTTAAGAGATGGGGTGAGATCAAGGAACATGAAGACGTAGAGAGAAAATGCAAAACTCCGCACAGGCAGTAACCTTGGAGCTGTGAGGTTAAAACTCTGTTCCTAGCCCGTTTTACGTTTTAACGATGCCAGATTATGGGCCATTTAATTGGAAATAATATGGAAAAGAGGCCTAGGACTAAAATAAAACAAGTAGAACAAACAATCTGTATATTGCAATGAATAGGTTTATTAGGTGAAAGCTTTGGAAACAGTAATCAAGCAAACCTTTTACTATCTACTATTGCAAAGGTGAAGACTATTGTGGTATAAAAAGCAGCTCATATGCAGGGCACATGAATCGTCGTTTAAAAACAGTCCATTTCTTCTGCATTTAAATATGGTTGGAAGAACTGTAAAACTACATTCAGCAATTTTCTGTCATACAGAAAGGTTTGTGTAGACTTTGGAATTCTATGGATTTCTGCATAAATGGCTCCAAAATGAGCACCAACGCTCGTTCAGTGTTTTTATGTATTTATTTCTTTAAGCTTGTGGGTCTTATCAAGTGAAAGTGATGCATGTAGATTTTAGGCTTCACATTAGCTTGAGGACTCTACAGTACGCCCTTGTGCTGATTTGCGTAAGACACTTAAGACCGATTTATAGTACTGCATAGCGACGCTACGAAAGTGCACGTAAGGTGCGCGTCTTCACTAGGAGGTGCTGATGTAGTTAGTGTAGTTACAAATCTGGAGAGGTGCGCGTCCGGCTACAGCATAGGGTACATGGTTACACCATACCCTTCAGCATGGGTTTGATGCAGTTTATAAATCAGCGTTTAGTCCTTGGGAGAAGAGCGAAGGATCTGAAATTTTTATCCTGCCACATTTTAGGAGCCATTCGAAACACGACCAGACAAAAATGTTCTATGTTATTATAGGTCAAACACCACCTGCAAGAGCAGCACTAAGTTGCCAGATATTCACTTCCAGGTAGGAATTCCCAACTCTGCACTCTTTCTACCACTGTTCTTTGTGAAAGCTTTGAGATTTCCCCACGTCTGGCATTGAAGTTTGAGTTCTGGAAGGTTTGTGCTTTGAGATCCTAGAGGTACAGCTAATGCTACCCTGCGTAGACGCAACATCTTTCTCACTTTTTACCTGCGATATGAACACATCCATATCAAAGTGAGAATGTTCCTCTCCGCTTGCCATTGGCGAGACTTTACTGTTGTTATGAAAAGAGGTTAATAAACCTGGAGTAGGTGAAGAGGGAGAAGAAGGTAACAGGGGGGAAGGAGAGGTAAAGAAAGAAGCTGGACTTCTCCTGCCATGCTGAAGAAGATCGGAAGTAGAGAACAGTAGAGAAGGGGCCGGCGTTTGCATGAGCGACTGAGGAAATAGCGTAGGAGAAACGGGTAACGGGGGAGACCCCGGTGAGGTTGGAGGCTCCTGAGGTGACCCGGGAGAATGAAGGCCCAGTTGTGTGCTTGCTGCCCAGCGTGAGATCTCCTGGAACAAATCAGCAGGTTCCTCAGCATTTAGCTGCTCGGGATCTCCTTCTTTGGGAGATGGGAGAGTGTTGCGCTTCCAGTGAGACAAGTCCAGAATCAGCTTTGGCTCAGAATAGTGTTGGGGCTTCCCATCCCTCCATGCTATTTTATCCAAATATGAAGGAGAACCCACTTTGTAGTCACAAGAGCGCCCACAGTCCAGCTCCATATAGTGGCCGCAGAGCCTGTCCAACGATGAGTGCGACTGTTCAAGAAAGCGTTCTGCTGAGCTGCTGTGAGAGTGCTTACCAGGGTCCACCAGAGCTTCCTCAATTAGGGAGGAGGAATTGGCTCGGGGATCTCTCTGGACCTCATCCTCCTCAGTCTCTCCCATTTCTGACACACTCTGTATGCAGCCACACTGCTCCTGCTGCTTCCAGCACAGATCCGATGAAAGACTGCATGAAGAGAAGGTTGTTTAGTTAATCTAGAATTAACCAATCTGAATGATTGCATTTATGTTAAAGGCATTTTTTTTTTTTTTTTTACACTCTTGAGCGCTTGAATCTTTTGTCATAAGAATACTAACCACTCCTGATCCCGTGTCTACGTACATAGTACGTATATGCTGTTTTCCTGATTGTGCTTGTAGTGCCTGTTTTACTCACTTTAATGTTGTATGTGCGCTTTCATATAAAAGACAGTGATCTCACTGCATATCATGCTAAACAAGAGCCCTTTTTTCAGTACAAAAAATTGCATTGCAATATCAAAAGTGCCCCAAGAGTGTAAAACATTTGATGGGGGGGACAAAAAAAAAACAAAAACCCTGTGTGTAAATATGTAAAATACTAATCTATTTCCTCTGCAGTTGCTCTCTTGCTGCTGTTTGTCTGATGTATTCATTTCAAACTGACCATGATGGGTTTCAGAAAGTTAAAAACAGTTGAACTTGTGCACTGTAAAACATTTGATGAAAAAACATTTGTACTAATATGATGTAAAATACCCATGTGTGTTCCCTGAAGTTGCTGAGTTGCAGTATAAATAAATATTTACACAAGGGATTGTGTGCATGTGCATGGATGATGGACATACAGTTGAAACCAGATATTTACATACACTTCAGAAAAAGAAAAAAATAACCCACAAAACCCTTTTTTCCTTTAGTCATATATTAAATCAGAGTAAACTTTTTTTATTAAATCAATAAATATTAACATTTTTTTAATCATCTGGAGTTTTCCTTTTGTTTAAAGACACAATAATGTATACAAAAGTGTATACTTCTGACTTTGATGAAAGTGGGAAAAAAAAAAAAAGACATTAAAAAAATTCTCCCTCGCTCGATTCTGACATTTAAGGAAAGCAAAAACTGTGTTAATATTTATTGATCTGAAACAGAAAAAGTTTACTCTGATTTAATGTTTGACAGTAAAGAAAAAAAAAGTTTGTGGGGTTTTTTTTTTGTTTTTTTAAGTGTATGTAAATATACAGGTACATCTCAAACAATTAGAATATCGTGAAAGTTCAATCTTTGCTGTCACTCATTTCAGAAAGTGAAACTCATTTATTATATAGATTCATTACACAGAGTGAAATATTTCAAGCCTTTATTTCTTGTACTTTGGTGATTATGGCCTACAGATAATGAAAAGCTAATGTTCAGCATCTCAGAAAATTAGAATATTTCATAATTCCAATAAAAAAAAGGATATTTTAAACAGAAATGTCAGGCTTTTGACAAATATGTTCATTTCTATGCACTCAATACTTGGTTGGGCTCCTTTTGCATGAATTGCATGGAGGCGATCAGCCTGTGGCACAGCTGAGGTGTAACGGAAGCCCAGGTTGCTTTGATATCCCTCTGTGTAAAAAGTGGCCTTTTATGGCCCCTGTCTTAGAGAAATCCTAGATCTGCCACTGAAAGTGTATTATTCTGGAGACTCAGGGTTAAAGTAGATGCAATTATTGATTTGTTTAGCTTTTAGTCAGTAATGGTCATCAGCACAAGGGATGCACTCTTGCCATGACAGTGAAGGGAAGTCAAGTGAACTGAAGTGAAGAACTAAAGTGATTTAAAAAAAAAAAAAAGATACCTTGGAACGTATTAAGTCAATTTAGATGACTGTTCAGACAATGTTTTAGTTAATTTAGTGCCGATCATTAACATCCAATAGCCTAAGTTAGCAGGTTTGGCATCGGAAATGCTTGGACATAGAGTGAGTCTGAGAGCTCATCCTCTAATTAAAATACATCGAGTAGGATTTAGCCACAGTTCTTATAGCACAACACTTTTACGGTACATACAGTTACGGATAACGGGGTCAAACTCAGGCATGGAGGCCCACACAGAGATTTGTGTTTACACTCTTGTAAGATCAAATTCAAGGTCTTGGGAGTTAACTAATGAGTGGAATCAGAAAAAAATGAGGTAGAAAGCTGCAGTCTGCAGTATTGCAGCCTTCCATAACTTGAGTTTAGGCTGTTTGGTGCTAACAAATTTAGCAAGCTAACATTATTCATAACCTAACTAGACAGTGTTACCTAAATAGTTATACTGGGCATATACTAAGCACTTAACATCACTGTAGAAACTGGTTTTTTGAGGACAGGTTACATAAACGCTTTAGATGTGCTCATCACATTCTGGGTCCTCTTCTGGGTTTTTTTTTTTTTTTTTTTTTTTTTTTCCTGTCTCCGTTCACAGCTCTTCTCTTCACATCACTTCGCTGTCATAGCCCGGGCACAGCAGACAACGATTACTGACTAAATGCTTGACATTTATATGCTATTACTGACTAAATTCTTGATATTATGGTTGTTGTTAATAATAATAATAATAATAATAAAATAATAATAATGTTTATTTATGTATGTATGCATGTATGTATTTGTTTATTAAGCATATTATTCATTTTCATGTTCTTTTCCCCTGGGTATCCTGGATAATTCACCTTTTGACCTCATTTTAATAAAATCTACATTTTTGATATTTGAATTTTTCATTGTTTTTTAATCTGTTTTCTTTTCATCTGAAACCCTTCCTTTAGCAAGTGCAAAACAAAGAAAAAGCAGTTAAAAAGTAAATGAATTAAATATACTTCAAGGAAAAAAGATTTTACTTAATGTTATCACAATCATGTGTAGAAATCAAATATACAAAATTCATATTCAAATATTTTTGCCAGCATGTTTTGTCAGTTTGATGAATTATATGCTTCTGCCAAATCGCTTGGATCTCAAACTACTAAAGTTCCACTTTGGTCTTTGTCTGTCCTTCTAAGTTAAAACCTTAGGTGTGGCCTAGTTTCTCTTTGAAAAAGCAGCCTGATTAACCTCCACCCACTCATTCTCTAAACAGTAAATAATGGCCTTCACCTTACACCGGGCCATCTGGCTGCAGAAAGGACAGAATGATATTGTGAGAGATTTAATTAAGAGAATAATTCATGATCAGCTATATTTAACCAGCCCTTTACGTCATAGAGCCCTAAGGACATTTTCTTTTATTTCCCTTTACTGTCTTGTGTTACTGCTTAGTAAATACAGTGGTGCTTGAAAGTTTGTGAACCCTTTACAATTGTCTACATTTCTGCTTAAATATGACCTGAAACAACATCACATTTTCACACAAGTCCTCAAAGTAGATAACGAGAATCCAGTTCAATAAATGAGACAAAAAAATTCACTTGGTCATTTATTAATTGGTGAAAATGATCCAATATTACATATCTG
>JAQMCW010000038.1:13123553-13139273 GCA_030068335.1 Chrysichthys cranchii
CTTTACATTCACTTTTATTATGTTTTATTATTGTTTTATACATTATTTGTTATTTATATAGGACATTTCTCTTATTTTAAAACAGTTCACAAAAGAAATCGGTGTGTTTTGGTCAGGGGTTTGGAACGAATTATTAGTAATTCCATTCATTTTAATGGGAAATTCGATTTGTCTTACGACCCTTTTGACATACGACCTCGCTCCAGGAACGAATTAATGTCCTATGTCAAGGTCCAACTGTAGTTTGTACTCACAGCTCACTGCTTTTAAGGACCCGCTCACTTCTTTTAAAGCTTTTTACCAAGCCTTTAGTTTATTTTCAAGGTCACTCTGGGTTTTGGGCTTTATTTGTACTTTGATCATGTCTCTTGCCACAGCATTTGATATATCTTTTTGTCTGATCTTTTAAACTTAACCTAGTTTTTGACTTTCCAGCTTTGATCATGTTTTGAATTTTGTTTGCCTGCCTGCTTTATTAAAGCTCCCATGCCTGTCTGCTTACCTGACAGACAAATGTTAGCCTTGTCTTAGCTTAAATAAAAAGCCAGCAAATTATTAAATGCTTGCATGCTTTTACAAAGTAAATTAGGATTGATATTATTTTTTTTTATGTTTGCTCTGGAAACTAAATATAGTAACCCAAACTCTTCTTGGCACAAATCCTTGGATTAATGACTGGCTTTACCAACAGGGCCAAACTGCACTTGAGCCAAGAAAGTATATTCAGCACTGTGTACAGTTCTTAGTTGTGCTAACTGGCTTGTGTTGCCGCCACTCAGTCGCCCCTTGCTTGTCTCTATGGAGACACCTATAACTTACACCAGTGCCATGCAGACAATGGACACTCTGACACTAAGGTTGATCAGACTTCTGACCTCTCACAGCAGGTCTCCAAATCATGACTCTCTATAGCCGTTCTGCATCTTATTTCCCCAGATAAGCTTCAGAATTATGTTACAGCCCAAGACTGATGTATCTAAATAAATACACACAGATATCCAAATGAACCGCAGATAGCAATAGATGCACAGGCTATTGTGAAAAGGAACGGTTCAACGAATTACTACAGTATGCTTCTGCTATAAGTGAAGCAAAGGTTTATAACTGGAACTGAAACGTTGCTTGATATCGATGTTCTTAATAATATTTATTCTATTTATTTTCATATGTAATGTAAAAATAATAAAGAAGCTGTCAAATGGGACCAGAATTGTGTAGTATTTTAAAAGGAGAGAAGGTTATTTCACATGATGTCGGATCCTGTGTTTAAATAAATAATCAAATCTTCAGGCGGATACTTTTGTCCTGATGGCTAGCTGAGGAACAGAATGTTACACAGGATACTGAAGTAGTAAGGTGAATAGAAAAGAGCTGTAAAACGATTATTTATTTATTTGTTTGTTTGTTTATTTATTTATTTACTTTTTTTTTTACAATCAGTGGCGAGAATACATAAATCAGGTCAGTATTAATAATAATAATAATAATAATAATAATAATAATTAGGCCAATGATTATTGCCATCCCATTCATAAACATGGACATGGTGGAATGAAGTGTTGTCTTTCCAGGACCAAGATGGGACCAGGACCAAATAAGAGCCAAGTATAATGCGAATTGTTTTGGAAGCTAGCAAACTCGAGCTAAATGCTGTTTCTCTATTCTTGTCCCTAAGTCTGTCAGTATCCAGTCTGCAGTCTCCAATTGTGTCACTATCCAGTCTCCATGGCTCCATGTCCGAGACCCGACGGCGGCGGGCACTACCTTATCACCGTGGCAACATGTCTGGGATGTCACCCACCCCCCCGTTCTGTAAAACACAATGCAGCCCCCATCCAGCAGCAAGATCATCAAAAAATTAATTGCTATTGTCTCCCTATACATCCATCATACATTATCTAACAGCTGTCAAGGCAGGATTAAAAATGTTGATGGATAATACAAACAGATACTAATGACGATGTGCATGAATGATGATGAAATCCTGGTGCAATTAACCAATTAAACATACGTGATAGGGAATAATAAAACCATGGTTATGATTCAACATGTGACAGAGTGCACGAAATAAGATTACAGTTACTCTGAAGGGATGTTAAGAGTCCTAATACACCAAGTATGTTGATTATTTGTAAACGTAAGATTTGGACCTGGTACTATATTATTGTTGTCCATGTGAAAAGTGTTAGTATAACACTTCTAGTTCTCATATAAATATGGAATAGTGGAGGTGAGAAGACTGCATGTATATAGACTCCGTACTGCTCAGGCAGGATAGTCAGAACGTGATAGTCAAGTGTGAGAATATTGTATGTGTGTGCACAGTAAGGTACTCCCTACAGTCCAGTGAGGGGTCGTACCCTGGTGGGGCGGAGGCCCAGGATGGTGCTGCTGGGGACTTTAATTAAATCAGACCACAATGAACCAGAAATGAAGGAGAGCAGGAGGGAGGGGGGAACTATGGTTGATGTGGGGGATCTGGCAATCTCCAGGGGTAAAAGGCAGTGTGGGAAGAGAATGTGCACCTCCTCACTAGGTCTCCTCTTTGTGTCATACCGATGCTTATATACTGTGGGAATTCCCAAGGAATGAAAGATGGGAAGATCTGAATCAAAACGAAGATGTCAATATATATATATATATGAGTAATTGCTGCTGTCGTTATATTAATTACACAGGAAAACGGCAGAATAGTTTAGTTATTTATTTGCTTTTGCTCTTTTTAAAGGTTGAGAGATTTAGAGAAACTTTGACTCTTTTCATAGAGAGAGGTCAAGTGTTATCTAGCACAGAGCGAAACTGACTGTGATTGGAGTAAATTTACTGCGTATTCTGATAAAGCTTATAAATTACCCATGAAAGGTTTGGGAGCTCATAAATTACACTGAGCAAGTAAATTATCTCGCTGAATGTGTATGATCACCGTTATCGCTTGGTATTTTACTGTTAAAGGTGTAACAGGTAATAGATTTTGTTTTTAAAAACAAAGACCAGGCTAAATATAAAAACTTTTTGCAGCACATTCCACAGCGAAGGATGCATTTATTCTGACTGACTGCTCAATCACGTTACCAGACACTCAAATTACCATCATGACAGGAATAGGCATAATTTTATAAGGATCCATTATTTAATAGCCTCCATTTCACAATGAAAACATTCTGAATCTCAAAAGACCCTGACTCCAGTGAGATTTAACAAAGCAATCGAACAATAATATGACAAGATCATTCTTGTGCATTCAAGGCTATTCAAACTATAAATCAGCCATAAGAGAGCGTGAAGCAGACAATCCTGACAAGATCAGGGATGGATGAGACCTGCAGTCAGACAGACATGGGGTGATGAGAGATGAGTCCCCTCACCACTCCCCCCCCCACCCCCACTGATGAGGACTGGTGGGGTTGGTCAGAGTGGGACGAGCGCCACAGGGGGGTGGTGACAGCCACAGCGGAGGAGGTTCAGCCCACTGTGGGGGCCGATGTCTGACATGACCTCTCCCAGCGTGGCCTCCCGTCATGGCTTCCAGAGATCCCCCTGTGCGTGTGATCGATCTTTGTCTCTCAGTCAGTTGCTTTCACTGCCAAAGAAGTCTGCATGCAATAACAGGTTTAAAAAGTGATTGATTTAACTTTGTAAACACACAATACTTGCTTGGGTTGAAATCCATCAGTGGTAACGCATGAAATGCGATTCCCCTAGGATGATCATAATTGTGCTCAGATAGTGGTATGCCATTGTGATGCCACTGTGCCATATGGCCAGTGTGAGCCATTGATACCTGGTAGGATAACATTTGAGCAGTTTTTAATGTTTCACCTTTTCACACATTAACTACACAGTTATTAAGGCAGCATAATGCATAAAATGATACTTATCCATGTACAGTGCATTAGTTTCTAAGTTGTATTTTCATTGCATCCTGCCTCTGGATAAAGAGTGACAACTTGATGCGTGAGCCCTTGTGGATTGTGAAGGTGTGACTATCTGTTCAGTGAACAGAGCAGGAAGTAGTGCAAATCTACTCTCTCTTTTATCTCCATCTGACAAACCGTCAAAAAAGAAATTGCTTGCATACAACTTAGGCTCACATATATAGCCGGACCTGGTACCTTCACCCCTCCATTCTGCCCACCCCCTTTCCTTTGACCTTCTCTATCTCTTTCTAGCGCTGAGTGCTCAGGTCTCTTTGCCAACAATCTTAGTATCCTCAAAGTACACTTTGAATCTTCCCAAGCATGTCCACCTTTCTGAGACTTTTTTTTTTTCTTACACCACCAATGGATTCCTGCTCCCTTTTTCTTTTGCTCTCTTTCTCCACTCTTAACCAGGGGGCCTTGCTGTCACAAAGCCGCCACTGTGTCTCTGAGTCTCTCGCTCTCCTGCTCTCTGTTTTCCTCTGTCCCTCTGTCCCCACTGGCTCCTGCAGGAGTAGTGGAGCATGAATCAGAATTACTTATCTCCAGCCTTCCCTGCCTCACCTTCCTCTCCCTCCAGGTCCCCGGGACAAAGGCCATGGCTCTTAAAGGCAAACAATGACGCAGACCTGAAAAAGTTACTTTGCTGCATTTACCTCCAAGCGTCTTTCTGGCCGTCAGTACCCTTCCGCAGCTTGCATGAAAAGACCATCTAATGGCCGCTTGTTAGCCACTCCACTGGCTGCACTGATCCGCGTTATCTTTCCCATCAGTTGTTCCCGAAATGCCTGTGTGAATGTCAGGATGATCCCAGCCGGGGTCATGTTTTTATTCACCCAATCGGCCGCAGGTCCGATAAGACAATTTGTCAGAAAGAAATCAGAGAAGGGGACTTAGGACTCCAAGGTTCACAGGGAGCTTAAGCAGGCCCCTAGACTGGCGAGCCAGTGCACTTCACCTTTCATCCTCACTCAACTCTGTATATTATGACTCCCTGCTGATCACTGTACATTTTAAGTCATTTAAGTTCACAGAGTTCAAAGGTCTCCATCTTGTCTTTGAGCTCATTTTTGAGTCTTTCACTATTATGTCAGGATATGCAGTACAATTTGAGACTTTAGGTGTTCTTTAAAACCTATATGAACCGTATATGTACTTTTTTTTTTATTTATAAGCTATATGTAACTGTAACTATATATTTAATACTTAAAAGTCAAATTAAAATCTAAAGCAAAAAGGAGATGGGGCATGTTGCCCTCTCAAAAGCAAGATATACACTATAAGGCCAAAAGTATGCAGACACCTGCCCATCACACCCACATGTCCCTGTTGTCCGTCCCATTCCAGATCTGCCTCTGCTCTTCCAGGAAGTCTTTCTACCAGAGTTTGGAACATGGCTATGGGGATTTCTGCTCATTCAGTGGGTTTGCTGGTCACGCTGGAACAAGTTTTGGCCTCTTAGTTTCAGTGAGGCCTCTTAGTGTACAGTGTACAAAGACATCCTATACGTTTGTGTGCCTCCAACTTTGCGGTAACGGTTTGGGGAAGACCCATATATGGCTGTGATTTAATAAGTGTCCACAAACATTTGACCATGTCGTGTAGATATGAATACGCATCTCTAAAACCTTGTGATATCGCTGGAATATTTAGAAAAGTCTGTGATTCATAAATATCCCTTGGGATCCCCTGATGAGTCATGAAAATGCATGCGGTTAATCAGTGACAAAAAGAGTCTGGTGTAAAAGCCCTAAAGATTGTGTTTTACAAATTAGACATGTTTTTTTATTTTTATGTAAGGAAAAGGAAGGATTTTTCCTTTCTAAACAGTTAAAACAAGCTTTGATATCTTAAGTGGATCTCAGCTTCCTAAGTGTTTAAAACTCACCTGCGTTGGTTTAATCTCAAGAGCTTATAAGTGACTTCAATCAAACATCTGTTGGAGGATCTCTGACTGTCCTTTGAAATAGCTAAACGAAACATATTTAGACGCAAGATTTAGGCCCAGTGTTTGTTACCTCTTAAATACACTTATGTGACAATGTTTTCACACTTTGCGGTGCACAGTATAGTTATCAAAGCACTCCCATATTGAAGGCTGTATAAAATGTTCTCAGATTTAGAAATGTTTTAGCTACAGATCCTGCTCAGAGACATTACGTTCAGCCCCAGGCATGGTTGTGGAACAGCTAGCCATCCCCTTTTTCTCTCCCTCTCTGATCAGTATGCCTCCCTGGTGGTCAGCTTCCTGCTCTACCCGCTAATTCAATCATGCCCTGTCCCCATAGTCACAGTGGGCTTTTGAATTTTACCGAATACCCACCAAGAAATCTCTTAAACTGCAGTTATTGCTTGGGATCAAATTTGCTGCGAGAGGGCAAGTCTTTAGTGATGTGATTTCAGTCACCCTAACTCAATCTATTTCTAAAGCCTTTCTTTTACACTCTGACTTTCATCTTGGCTCGAAGCGATGGCATTTTAATTTTCATCCTCGTATTATAACTTATTTAGTTAGCTGCCACTTTTTCTCGCCTTCAACATAGATACAGGTTGGTTATGTCATTGGTAATGACATTACTGCTCTCCCAGGGACTGTAGGGAGCATGATTTTTGGGGGGTGAAAGGAGGGGCGGGTTATTTTATTGCAGATATGTCCCTGTTTCTTGCAGTCCATGCGTAGATGAGAAAAGCTAGTAATAAATGTATTTGTTCTTCATTTGAAAATATTGAGTTGCAGAGCTTCTGGATATAGTTGGAGGTTTGATCATTTCTTGTTTGCAGGGGAGTTGCGATAGTTCTCTTGAATACTGATGCATTTTGGGGAATGGCGTTCAGATTTGTATGTAGAATAAATAGGAAATGTTCTTCAAGAAGGAAAACGCATTGCAACCTAAACGTTTTGTACCTTTGAGCTTAGAAGGATCTCTGTCATGGAAACATTTTTGAGTATACAAAAAAAAAAAAAAAAAATACAAAACACATTTTGTGGCGAAATAGAATGTGCAGAATTACTTTTTGGGGTTGTCTACTATGTTTATTCATTTAGATGAATAAAACCTTTGCTTTGCGTTGTGAATTATTGCAGATTTTTCAGAAATACATTAATAAATAGGTTACTTAGTCTCCTAAATATATAAGCTTGACCAAATGGTCAGTTTAGTCAGATTATTGCACTTGTGTGATCGAAAGGGATGTGTGAGGCAGCCTTAACAAGCTTAATGAAACATGTCAGTGTGTTATTTTCCGCTCCATGCTTCACTCATAGGCAGTCAAAGGCCTCCTACTGAGGGAGCCCCATTGTTTGGATGCTAGACTAGTGTCCCAGAGGTCCAGCTTCTTGGACTCTACCAGTGGTTATTACTGCACAAACACCTCTTGACCTTGATGACATTGCACCATTCTTCCTACAAGCACCCATCACACATACATATAAATGTAGTCACATATCAATCATCATTTGGAGAGGAGTGTACGCGTAGGGGTTTTCTGGCAGGTGGTCAGTGGTGCTCTGTAGCTGTGTGTCACTCAGAGCGGCTCCACTGAAAGAGATGGGGGACATAACCCATGGGTCAGAGATCCCACCACAGGCTTTCACAACGTGGCAGAGGCAGTAATTAACCAGCTGACTGACAGGGAATTGATGGCAATAGGCAAAGTGAAAGGAGCAGTCACATAACTGTCAGTCTCCCCAGTACAGACCAGTGGGAGGCGAGATGACCACTGGAAGCTGCCAGAAAAAGCGTACAATTTTGTGTTGCATCTAAAAATCACTGTGCATTTTAAACTATTCCGTCTGACTGGAAGTAGTACCGCACGTGTCGTACTAATGACCTGCAATGTGAGAGCTCACCCATTTGGAAAAGGACTGAAAAACTTATTCTTCTTCTTAATGTCTCCTTATTAAATTCGACTTTTTTAATCAAATATGCATATGGGTGTACTTGTGAAAGGCAACTACTTTTTTCATAAAATTCCTGCTTCTGTTGGGTCAAATAACAACAACAACATTCAACAACAAAAAAAACAATTAAAATAATTCCTAGTGCATATTTACCTAGGCGGGCTTGACGTGTGCCAGGGAGAGCTGAGTAACAGCGTGACTCATGAGATAATGAAAGGCAGAACTTCTCAATCAGATTTGAGGGTGAGACCACCTCAGCCTGTGAGGTAACAGAGCTCCTCCGCAGATAACATGCTCACCTTTGAAGCAAGCACTTAAAAGGGTGGAAATCTGCAGAATTAAATGGTGTCTCTCCCCCTTGCTTCTGAGGGGACATTTTCTCCAGCTACATAAAGGCCCCAGGATCATGTTGCAGCACCGTATTCACTGGTCCACTTTGTTTTCAAATGGTTTTGTTGGTTGTGACACTGCAGTCATCCAACACCTTCTAAGAATCTGAACTGTAAAAAGCGCTTGTTCTCCACCAGCTAACCCAGAAACAGACCCGGGGGCCCAGAGACTGTAATGTCCTGTGTTGTGGTAAAAACGCTCCCCTCTGGCGATCCACTTTTACCACTGTGTCCCAGGGCTTCACTTGTGTTTAAGATGCTGAACATAGCCACATTCACCATATTATCTTCTTCATTTACCTGTTCCACTAAGAGGTTCCTTGACCTCTGACTTATCATCCCCAAGAAGAATACACACTACATACATGCTACAGGACATCACTTACACACTTACATGCATGCATATGTACAGTATGCATTTTACAGTCAGGTTTTAATGAGTGGTAATCTGAGGTTTACTAAGAAAAGAATTGCATTCATTGAGTATTTAAATGACACATGCAACACTTGGCCACCTTTTTTTTTTTTTTTTGCTTCGGAGGAGAGGTAGTCATGAATTGGATTTTTCATGCCATAGTAGGAGGGTGTCCATCTCAACAGACAGAAGGAGACTTAGGGACTCACAGGGGCAGGCAGCAGAAAGACTATCCACTGCATTAACCTTCTGCAGGCCCGCAAGAGCTCTTTCTTCACTCCTCTTTCAGCGGGACCCAAGGGAGAGGAACTCTGAGCTCGGCCCATTCTCCCTGAGAACTTTGATTTCCTATTAGGTTCCTCTAGCCTAGCAGGAGGGGGGAAGCCCGATCGTCTCACGTTCGACGGCGGGCCCCGTGTGGGACAATGGTCGGGCCCGGCCTGGATACAGGCCCTTTTGTTAGCCGTGCCATTTTGTTTTTTTGCTCCTGTCTCTCCAGCAGAATACGGTGTGTTTGCATCACATGCTCATCCCCAAAGTGCACACTTTTTCGATTGGGGTGGGGGACCAGGAGTGAGAGACAGGGATTATTCAAGAGAGTGTCTTTGCATCAGGGGACAAGAGGGAGCAGAGAGCAACAAAACAACCTTTTTTTCCACTGAAATGGTTTTGTAAGCGTATTCAAATAAGTCAAAACAGGGCAATAAAAATTGTGTAGAGTTCACTGGTTGAAAACACAGAATTGCATGCAAATGTACAAAGATCGCTTATGGTTTCCGGATTCAAAAAAAAGAATTGTAGCCTTTTTTTTTTTTTTTTTTTTTTACAAAAAAAATTTACTTCCGTGATAAATCTCCACAGTGTATACACGTGCAACAAGGGAACGGTCTCAAACATACAGAAAACTCAAAAGAAATAAGTCTGAGAGAGTGTCTCATCATGGCCATCTTGGTCTCCAGACTTGAAAAATGGTTAAATGGTTATAGACTCTTTAAAAACTGACACTGACAGATTCAAAAGTCTGGGAATACAATTTATTAGAGAACCTTTATGTTCCATTCAGAAAGGGAACTGAAAACTTTTCTCTATACAGTATTTATTTTCAATTTTTGAAGCCGAAATGCCACTTTGGTAGGTAGAGAGATCTAAGAGGCGCTATTGTGTTTTAACTCGTCTTCCTCTCTCTTTGATAACTGAATGAGTAAAAGAGAGAGAAAGAGAGAGACTGGAATTGATTGACTGACAGGTGCAGTGAAGTAACACTAATCTGAGAAGAAGCTTGAAGATGTGGATTGGACTTACTGATATGACAAGTGATGTAAAGGTTAACCTACTAGATAGAGTAGATAAGTACATGAGTGTGAGGAACATTAAGAGCTTTTTCCAGCTACTTTTTTTTTTACTTTTTATACGTTTAAGCACAGCACCTAAACTTTTTTCATTTTATTTAACACTAGCTGGTTCCCCAGTGTCTTCGCTCACTGAGTGCAAGGGAAAAAAAATAAAATGCAGTATTTATAAAATAAGTTTGTGAATTACCAATTGTATTTTTCAAGAAATAGCGGTCATACGTGATTTCTGTTTCTAACGCGTAAAGAATTTTATATATTTAGACCAAAGTTTTCTTAAATAATTACTTTCCAAATAGGTGTTTACTTCTTTTCACTATCAGTAAAATAACTCACACACAAATACACGCTGTTTCCGGTCATACGCACGTATAATATGTCCTGTGGTCAAACCTCATTTCCGTTTCAAACGCGAAAAGAATTTTATATATATAGATTACCAAGTTTGGGCAAAGATTTAAATCGGATGTAAAGGCCTATTCTAGCTTGTTAGATGGAAATGATTATAAAATTATTATAAAATGACACACTGGAATTTGTTACACAATAAAATGTCTAATTGACTGTGAGTCTGTGTGGGGAAATGTATTGTCTAAGATTAATTGGTCAGGCTTGTTAACTAATTACTAGTTAGTTTTCTGTGCACTAATTACTTCTATTTCCTGGCGTCCATGAGCTAAGCTAATGCAGAAAGGAAGCTCCTTTGTGGTGGTGTTCGGTGCACACTGGTTCAGAGAGAGGGGCATTTATTTTAAGAACACCCCCAGGCACCGACACTCACCTCTCTAATTCTGGATCTCCTCCGAGGACCAATATTACCCTGGTAACAAGTTCTCATCACTGAGTCATCATGACACTGAACAGTAATATTTCCTCCACAAAACATTTACTCCTTTGAGGTTCCTTTGAAATGATTTTCTATTGTCTGTCAGTCTCTCCGATAATCATGAGTCACTTTTACAAAACTGTACACAATACTGCTCAGTGCTGCGTGTTACTCAACAGCTATGTGCACCTGAAATCTACCATATAATTTTTTTTTCTGAGTTTAGAAACCTGACCATGAGAGTGCAGAAGTAACTCAGACGTGTGCTTTTTGTACCATTCCAGAGTGAACTGTGGCCAACTTTCTATATGCAAATCTCAACCTTTACCGCTGTAAGGAAAACCTCTAAACTGATCACAGCTCAGATTGCAGATTCCAACCAGTGCCCTTCTTGTGGTTTTTCGATTTGTATAATTGCTTTTCTGCAACTCTGCATTGTTGGAGATCCTTGTTCAGGGCTAAACAAAGGAAAGAGAGAGGAGAAATGAAAGTGGACTCAGACGTGTACCCCTAATTGTGCGACTGAGGGGTGGGTGGTGGTGGTGGGTGGTGGTGGTGGTAAAGGGGGGGGGGTGAATTGCTTGTCTTGCACTGGTCTGAAAGTGATACCCTTGTCTCTCCCTGCCTGACCCGCTCCCCTTTACTCCGCACACAGGATACCTGAGAGTGGGGGTCTCAGGGGAACTGCACCAGGCGAGGCTTTCAGTGGCCGTGAAAGGAGAGCAGAAAAAATGAGAGAGAGAGAGAGAGTGAGAGAGAGAGAGAGAGAGAGAGAGAGAGAGAGAGTGAGAGAGAGAGAGAGAAGAAAAAAATCCAAACAATATACAGTATCCATCCCTAGAGTGGGACTAGCAGGTGAAATATTATCTGCTCAGTCACTGTACAATGGGGGCAAGAGTCCTTTAATAGATGTGGGGCCTTCACAGGTGAGTGGGTGGGACTGACAGCTCTCTCCAGTCCTGTTGGAGTTAAATGAGTTCAAGGCTCCAAGCAGCAGGACAAGAGAGGGCTCAGGATCGTGGACCATCCGTGTTCTTCAAACTTTCTTTTGTCATATTAAGTCATTTAAGAGAGATATGTTCAGAAAATGATCTAATGTTGTCTAATGTCTGCTCCTGTCTGGGCCTGGATATAATGTGAGGCCCATGCAAGGAACATAAAAAACACGAAAAAGAAAAAGAAAGTTAACTTACAGTATATTAATGATAGAAGCCAATCTTAATCTTAATGAGAGAAATGATATGCTTTGCAAATAAAAATTGATTTTAAGAGATTATATGTTCTTAGTTGATATACACTTTGGACAGACTAATAAATCCACTCTGAGCCTATAATTAGTGGACAGATGACCATAGTGCGAATATATTTACGTGCATGTCAACAAGTGGAGCAGGAGTTAATTGTTCTCCAAGTTTATACCAACCAGCCCCAGGTATTCCATATGTATATATATGCTCTAATATGCCAACCCATTCTGATATATACCTTCTCTTTAAAACAAAAGAGTCAATTTCATGTTCTAAGGTGTTAGTGTCTTGCAGTCAGCTCTGACAGTAGTGACTCGCCATCAGTGGCCACACAGTCCTCACACCTCCAAAGTGGCACTGGGCGTAATCCAAGCTGTGAGGAAGTCGGCGTAAAGGGTAAATACCCCTACAGTCGAGGTGTTTCCTATACATATACACACACACATCCATATCCTTGAAATGAATGTAACCGAGACTCAGAGGCCATTGAACGACATTATAATTGGCCTTGCCATTGTGAGCTTCTGAATGGGATGGTTATCCAAGAAGCCTCATGTTGGTCTAGGTACATTCGCTTTGAACATTTTGCAGACACAAAAGGTCAGCCTGGGGAGGAACAAAGATGAGAGAGCTCTGCAGTGTTCTTTCAGTTTTCCTTTGGCACTGCGAAGAAAGACAAGCGGACAATGCTGTCTAATAAACAGTTCATACTTCCCTTTTCCTTATGCTGCAGGCTAATATTTACACTACAATCCAAGGCTTTGTTTGAGAAAGACTTGTAGATTTTAGATGCAATGAGCAGAATAATTTCACCCGTTGATACGACTCGTCCCTACTGCTGCTCCAGAGTTCTTGTAAGAATTGCATTGTTGACTTTCCTAAACTTGGTATTATGTATTATCATAAATCGTCGATGGTATTTTGAACATTATGTGGACAAACTAAGAACAAACAGACAAAACAAAACAAAACAAAACAAAACATGTAGCCTATTATTTAAGAAGCATTTAAGAATACGTCTACAGTGATATGCTCCACTGTTGCACTGTTCACTCTTCTACACTGATATGCATCGTCAAGGGCTACAGACTGCTGTGAAAAGCTTATGCATTATTCATGCCATCATCTCATGTGACGTTTTCTATTATTTTCTCTGCTTGCTCAGATAATGATCTTCCTAAAAAGGCAGCAGCTTTTTTTTTTTGTTTGTTTTTACCTCTGTGGTTCAACCACAGGTGCACATAGTGTGCTTTCATAGCATATGAATTTAAAAATTTATGCAGCTTCTTCAAGTTGAGATCCAAATGGACCTTTTGTTGCTGGAAGAGCAACAGATGCCCAGTGAAACCTGTCTGGGGTGGGAAGGATACACTGGACGTGGGGCTGAAGACTTGGGTTTAGATGTGTCAGAGGATATGTGAAGATGAATTTCTTGCTCCTCCTGTGGTGTGACTTCCACCTTCAGTGCATCTTATCTCTCACTGCAATGCTCATGCTCTCTCTCTCTCTCTCTGTCTCTGTCTCTCTCTCTCTCTCTCTCTCTCTCTCTCTCTCTCTCTCTCTCTCTCTCTCTCTCTCTCTCTCTCTCTCTCTCTCTCCGCTTGTTGCTCAGACTTGCAGCAGATGGAGAGTACGGCCTAGTTTTAGCTTTTGTTCTGATGTCCCAAGAGAGTCCAAGCCCTTTTTTCAGACTCCTACTCTCCTTATCTACTATGAAATGCGGGGACTTTGCTTTTCAGCAGGGTAAAGCACAGAAACAAACATACACTCTGTCCACAGTCGCTCGCAGAAAAATACTTTTTTTTGGTTTTGTTTTGTTTTTGTGGGGTTTTTTTTTGTTGTTGCTGCAGAATATCCAAAGGTAGCAATGTGTATCAATTCCTGCATTCATGATTAGGATCTGATGACAAATAATAAACAAATTAAATGAATCAAGCAAGGTGAAATCATTTGAAACACTATTAATAAAAAAATGAAAATATTTACAAAGCTTAAACACAGTCAAATGTCAGAGGTAAAGGTAATGCCTCGTGGTAAATGCTAAAGTTGGGTTAAATCCTAAATTCAACTCTGACCTTCTCTGTTTGAATAACAGGTGTACTGCTATATACTCATATAGAACAATCATATTTTTAGGATAAAATCCTTTGATTTAAGTTCATGATTTCAACATTTGCAGTAAGTGTTTACAATTTCCTTAAATATTGGTAATTTCATTCATATTTAAGGTTTACTCTATGGTCCCACAAGCCTTGCCTGATAAATTATTTACTTTGGAGCCCAGCACAATTTTATACTCTGTTTAGAACCGGTTGTACAAGTTACTGGAGCATGTACAGTGCATCACGTTTGGATGTTTACACGTCATAAATCTAACTGCCAGACGCCTCTCCATAACCACTAGTGCCCAAAAAAACTACGATTATACAAGATAAGAGAAGAAGCAGCTTTGGTTGATGTCTGAAAAATAAGAAGACAGTGAATATAATGTCGGACGAAGCGATTAATTGTATTCTTTTTAAAATGGACCCCATTTTCCCCCCTGAGATATCAGATACCCGAGAAGCGTCTGCTTGTCATGCGTGCCGTGTTTACACCCAAGAAGAACCATGTAAAGCACCTGAACAGTGAGTATGAAGCTGAACTGCTGAACTGAACACTTTCTGATGGTTCTCTGGGGTTTGGTAAGATGTGCCGCTTTTCGTTATCCAGTTCCACAGACACACAAGGGTGCATACGCGCGCGCAAGAAGTGAAGGGCGTGTTGTTTACGTTTTGCCCTCAGTGCTCAAGCGTGCTCAATATTTCATGAGACGTGAAACCTCAACTTAGGCAGTCTCCCAGCTGTTACTGCGAGCACTGCACAATTAAAATGGAGCGACAGTGTCGGTGCAGCCGGGCCATGTTCACTGGAGTTTGGTGCACGCAGTGGGGGCTGGGGGCAATTATGGGAATTACTAAAGGCATCAGTGGCCTAGTGCTGTTTGGTTAACAAGGACTTGTTGTTGAGTTAACAGGTTGGGGGAAAAAAACAAAACAAGTGTGTTTCAGAATATATCGAGGTGGAAATGGCCAGAGTTGTCAGAGAAAGAGAATTGCACTTAAGGTAATGCAAAGTAAAACGCATGTCAGATAACTCAGGCAAGTAGCCTGCATGCTTTTATGCAGATAATCCCACAAAGGCACTTTTCTGGATTTTACACTGTAACAAACACTTGTGTCTTATTTAGAGTTTGGGAGGTTTTTTTCTCGTATAGTTCCGGGTTATTAACATTGTAAGAGTCTTAGGAACCATCTCTTATAGCAATACACTACAGAGAACCTTTAGGAGTTCATTAGCAGTTCTATAGGAGATCTTTAGGAGTTCTATAGGAGTTGTTTAGGAGTTCTATAGGAGTTGTTTATGAGTTATTTAGGAGTTCTATAGGAGTTGTTTAGGAGTTCTTTAGGAGTTCTATAGGAGTTCTATAGGAGTTCTATAGGAGTTCTTTAGGAGTTGTTTAGGAGTTATATAGGAGTTCTATAGGAGTTCTATAGGAGTTGTTTAGGAGTTCTATAGGAGTTCTTTAGGAGTTCTATAGGAGTTCTATAGGAGTTCTTTAGGAGTTCTTTAGGAGTTGTTTAGGAGTTATATAGGAGTTCTATAGGAGTTCTATAGGAGTTGTTTAGGAGTTCTA
>JAQMCW010000038.1:13161925-13180345 GCA_030068335.1 Chrysichthys cranchii
AACACAGGGAGAACATGCAAACTCCACACAGAAAGGCACCTGTGCCGAACCCAGGGCTCGAACCCAGGACCTTCTCGTTGTGAGGCGACAGTGCTAACCACTCAGCCACCGTGCCGCCTATTATTATTATTATTATTATTATTATTATTATTAACAACTATTAATAAATAAAATATACACTCAATACAGTCATATCCTAATATATTACAGAATAGTGAATTGATGAAATACTGCCCATATCATACTGCCCTTATAATACTACGACGTACTGAATGGATCATTTTTAAGAATTCCATGTAATAATGATCTGCATTCTGTTTTTAAAGGGAAAAGGGAAATTTGCATGTGTCGTAATCTATCATGTACTACAGAGACCACAGAGATTAGGTTGAAAAACGCTGCTGAATACCTTTAAGTACCAATTTACCCAATAAAGAAGTAATACGTATTTGGCATTCCATCGTAACTGACTCAATAACTGTTAGCCAAATTTAATCTTCTACAGGATTACTATCTCATTTAAACTGCTCAGCAGAGGTCTGTGCGCTACCCCATTATCCACTTTTTATGTTTGGCCCAGTGGCATCTGTTGCTGCAGTGCTCAAATGTCCACTCCATTTGCCCACACTAGAGGGCAGTGTCTCCATAAAGATGCAAGCGGATGAAAGTCTAAGTCCCTGTCCACCAGGCCCTGAGAAACGAGCATGTTTTAATGCAGAGGAGCAGTTTGCACTAATGCCAATGCATTGACAAGCGTGATGATGAATACAGAACGCAGAGCGTTATCACAGTCCTCCTCACTGATGGATTGTTCACATCGCTGTCTCTTGGACCTCCAGTGAGGAGCACCACTGCACGCTCATTCACTAAATGGGACAAACAGGGACCTGCTAAGCACGTGCACTCGCACTTACACAAAATACACGATTACACAAATGCACACATGCAGGGAGGGGCATAATCTTACTTTGTACATACATGTACACATACAAATGCAAACAGAATGTGTGAATTGTGTACGCAATGTGTACGTGGGTATGTTCAAGGCATTCACTAGTTGAAAGGGGGGGGGGAATCACCAAAAAAAAAGATAATAGTAGCCTTCGAATTATAGTAACATTTCTGAAAAGGGAACCATGACCCCACTGACAATTATAACAACTACCAGCAATTCTCTCATCAAATAGCAACCTTTTAGCTTCACTACATAAAGCAAGCCAAGCAAAAGTAAATTATGGTCCTACTCATCATGGTAGTCCTAGCAACTGATAAAATAGAGTTTCAGTCAGATGAGTATATACAGTCGATCCTCTCGTCTAGAAGACACCGCATTAACGGATATCGGATGCAACGGACAAAATCCGCGGGTCTGAATACATAATCTGTTAGCCAGAATGTCCGGTATGAAATTTTAAAAATCCCGGGAGTTGCGATCTGAGTCCTGTAGTTCAGCAATTGTCCTCTAGGCGGCGGTGGCATGCGTGCTACTAGTTGTTTACAAGCGTCGGTTGAGCTGTGGTCGTTGTGAAGCTGTCATTATGCAACTCAAACAAGGTACGTGTTGCTTTTGAAGCAGGCTAACCAAAACGACACATTTTAAAAGGACAAAAATAGACAGCACAAAAACAGAAGACAAGGTGGTTACATTTTCAGACGTGCCGTTCTTTCATGGACTCGCTTTGTGACTCACTAACCGGTAATATTTATCAAGCTGAAGATTATGCATAGAGGGAGTTATTAGCATACAATTAGCCTTTGTTTGTGCACATCATTGTATAGGAGAAAACTGGCATGAACCCACAGCAGCAGAATCTAATGAACACAATGTATAATTATTAAGCTAAACCATGGAGATGACAAGAGGCAAAGCACTGAGGGTGCTATGTAACCGCGTAGCACTGGTGCTCTGAATCCCTGTCTGTCCTGAATCGCTATGCTGCTTATAATCCTACACTTTATGTAAACGTTAAACATGTGTTACTAAATGCTGACGCAAGTTTTAGGGTGCTTTCACTTGTGTCTGTAAATCGAACCTTGTGCATTTTCCTCATTAGGGCGGTTCATTGTAGCAAGTGAGAACACAGGAATCTCACAAAACAGCTCCAAGATGAGCTGGTCTCAGTCCGATTACAAGGAAACTTGAGTGTGGTTCGACTACAGAGAAAAAGCTATTTGACCCTGAATTGACCCAGCTTCAGGAAGTGAACCAGACATGGTGTGTATTTTTGGTTGCAACATTTTTATTTTGTACATTCAGTCTGCTTAACTGACCGACGAGGAGCTAACTGAGACACGTAACAGAGCTGTAGCAGTGAGGAAATGCCATGTGTTCTAGAGATTTCTACCGATGGAAAAAAAATGAAGAGAAAAAGAAAGATTGGATGCAATACAGAAAACATTTTAAACTAGTTATTTACATAAACAAATATAATTGAATAATTTATTTAGTGCTAGCTCCGCGTTCTCTAGGTTTGGGTGATTTCTGTGATTTTTATGCGTACTTGACAAAGATTTGCTTACCCCTGACCATTACTGTATTACTAAGCAGTGAATGACAGTTTTACGAAGACATTTACAGCCCAACAGGCCCCCTTTTTCACTTTTAGCTTCACTCAATAATGATTACTGTGAAGCCAAAGCAAACTAAAGAGCAAACGAACCAAAACTATCCATTTTGTTCTGATGCAAAGATGGCAAAAGATAAACAATGATACCAACCAAGTGCAATACATGAGATATATGGATATGTGGTATTATATTGTACTACATTATATTGCATTCTACAAAGAAGTATGAAAGTTTAGTTAACTACAGAGCTGCAGGTATAACTTGCTTTTCCCCAGGGTTGTGGAGGTGTTATGAATCACATGGGCAGTAAAAATGCCCATCCTGGACAAATTCTATATTTCTATGCATTCTCTTACCATCAGCCACTTCTTTTTAAGTGAAAATCCATTATATGCACTGGGGATGCCGTACAATTAATCAAAGGATATACTACAACATAGAATGGTAAGCCATACAAAGACAAATCGCATGTCATTGTTACCTTCATATTACGTATCTTTTTTTTCTTTCTCCTTATGGCTCACCTGCCTGTCCGCACTACAGAAATGTTCACCATAAAGTGTGTGGCATTGGATCATCCATGGCTGCTATTTAGAACTAAATGTAAAGGAAATAAATAACCCTAACCTCAAACCTGTTTCCAGGCAAATTTTCCCAGTCTAGTTTTACTCATTTGGATTCATTACATGAAGAAATCATGACATCAAAGACATAATCCATCATTTATCCATCATATATATATATATATATATATATATATATATCCCCCCCCCAGAGGTCATAGATTGCATCAGAAATAACATGTAGTGTATATACAACTCAGTAAGCCATACAATATGGCTTAAACTCATGTAGATAAATGAATTTGCTCTCCAGGAGCTTAACTGGGTTTCTTCACCATTCCTTCTGAGCACTCAGCTGTTTTGTTAAATCATTAACTTCACAGATCACTATCTCTTCTGTAGATTGTATGTTTCTAGTTGCCCTGGCAACTTCCCCTATAGGATGTGACGTGTTAAGATGTTGTCAGAGGGTCGGGGCATTATGGGTACAAGGTAGCAAGTGAGCGTCACGTTGGTGAATAAAGCAGTTTTCCCTCGCACCCACTAGTGCACGATGTGTGAGTTATTAGACACATCTACATGGTGTCACAAGTCAGCCTTTGCTCAGCATGACACAGGGCCTTCGACGAATGGACCCTCTCGTCTTTGACGAGAACATTGCGGATAACTGGGTAAAGTTTAAACGTGAATGGCGCGTATACAGCAACGCCGATCTATCGGCGGCAAGCGAGAAAATGAAAGCATACATGTTTCTCAACCTCACGGGTCCTGAAGCGCAGGATAAATACGACAACTTTACCTTCAGGGAGGAGGAAGATCCGGAGAATTCCGAGACACTGGTAAAGAAATTTGAAGAAATCTGTCTTCCTGTAAAAAATGTCATCACGGACAGACATGCGCTCAATACAACGAACCAGAAACCACATGAAACAATCCAGTCATATGTTGCCACGTTGAAGACACTAGCCAAGAAATGTGAATTTGGTCCCTTTACACGACGAACTGATCAGAGACAGATTAATGTGTGGCATCCACAACGACACTGTCCGCACACAACTGAACTCAGCCATTGAAATACGCATGTTACATGAACAATCTGCAAAGGGCAACAGAGAAATAAAGAAAGAAACAGGCAGCAGAGAAGTGAAAAGAGAAGGAGAAGTCTGTGTAGTGCAATTTACTTCATGCTCAAACTGTGGTGGGCAGCACCCACCTATTCGCAGCAGCTTTTTACAAACGTTGCAGTTCATATGGGAAATGGACGTATTTTTCCAAGTGCTGCAGATCAAGCAGAGAATATAACCCCAACATACAGGGTGCACCTCAGACAAGCAGACCACCCCAGGCCCTACGCAGGGTAAGACACATGCATAAAATAAGTGAGCTTGACACACAGGTTGCACATGAGCCAACAGACCTGTTCTATTGTGGAAACAGCTACAGAGAGAGGAGAAATATTTACCATCTTGTTGACATCCAACACTGGAAGACAACTGAAAGTGAAGATTGACACTGGAGCTCGGTGTAAGGTACTTCCCAGAGCCTCTCTTGAACACATTGACTCAAGTGCACATATTAACCACAGCCATGTCGTCAATCTCGTGGCTTATGGAGTCCAGGTAATAAGGACAACGGGCATGGCTGCTGTGCATTTTACATGCATGACATTACAGTTCCATGTTGTGGACAGTGATGTAAAACGTCTACTAGGCCTCACTGACGGTGTTAAATTAGGCTTTGTGAAACTCGGGCCAAATGTGCATGCGCTTCAACAAGGGGCGCCAGAGCTGGCAGAATATAACGATTTATTCGACTGCAGCACTGTAGGCCAACTTCCTGTAGTGTATCACATGCGCCTGGATGACTCCGTGCACCCCACAATATGTGCCCCCAGACGGGTGCCATTAGCAACGAAGGACAAAATTATTGAACTCAATAGAATGACTAAGCTGGGAGTTATTAAACTAGTTCATGAACCCACTGAGTGGGAGTCTGCCTGCAAGAAGGATGGTAGCATAAGGATATGCATCGATCCTGTCCACCTCAACAGGACGCTCCTCAGGCCACGCCATCCGATGAAAACAGTGGAACAGGTGATTGCTGACATGCCAGGAGCTAAAGTGTTCAGCATCTTGGATGCAAAGTGTGCTTTTTGGCAGGTGCCACTCAGCAATGAGTCGTCAAAATTAACCACCTTCATGACACCAGTGGGCCGCCATGCCTTTCTTCGAATGCCCTATGGGATATCCACGGGAAGCGAGGTTTTCCAGAGGTGCATGGAACAACTCTTTGAAGGGCAGCCATGTGCAATTGTCATTGATGACATCTTAGTCTGGGGTAGCACGAAAGAAGAGCATGATATGCGCCTCCGTCAGGTCATGGACAGAATACGAGCCATCAATCTCAAACTGAACCCTGACAAATGTCGTTTCAGAGTATCTCCGGAGGACAAGCATGGAGTCCAAAGGCTCGATATGACTACCTACTTGTCCAAATTCATCTCAGGTTACAGCGAAATCACAGCACCCTTACATTAGCTCCTTCTTCAGGATGCAGACTGGATCTGGCAGGAGCATCACGCAGCAGCATTTAACAAACTTAAAGACCTCCTTACCAGCCCCGCGGTCCTCCAGTACTTCAATGTGCACCAGCCAGTGGTGCTATCTGCTGATGCCTCTCAGCACGGTCTGGGCGCTGTCTGCCTGCAAGGCAACAAACCAGTGGCATTTGCCTCAAGGGCCCTCACAGAGACCGCGTCACGCTATGCGCAAATAGAGAAAGAGCTCCTGGCCCTCGTCTATGCTTGTTAGAAATTCCACGATTACATATATGGTCGGCCTGTGACTGTCGAGACAGATCAGCCCCTTATCACTATACCGGGAAGTCCACTGCACTCTGCATCTGCTCGCCTTCAAAGGATGATGCTTAAGCTGCAGCACTACAACCTCCACATTATATACAAAAGAAGCAAAGAGCGGCACATTGCAGACACGCTCTCGTGTGCACACCTGCCCTCCACTGACCTGACTGATGTTGCCGAGGACTACGATGTCCTGACGGTGGAGGAACTCTCCTCTAGGAGACTTGAGGAACTGAGACGTGAACCACTGGCAGACCCCTTATGCCAGCGTCTATCTGAGGTCATCACTGCAGGCTGGCCTGATTCATCAAAGCAGCTGCCTACAGCATGAGAGATGAACTCACAACAGATAACGGCTTGGTTCTCCGTGGTTTGCGATTCATCATCCCCCACTCTTTGCAACACTACTATGTCAAACAGTTCCATTAAGGCCACCCAGACCTTGAAGCAACAAAACGCAGGGCCAGGGAAACCATGTTTTGGCCCACAATCAATCAGGATTTCGAGAACGAGGTTTCAAAATGTGCTCCTTGTAATGCACTTCGACCTCACCAGACAAAAGAGCCTCTGCAGTTCCATGACATACCTGACTTGCCATGGGCCCTCACAGCAGCTGATGTTCTTGAGTGGGAGGGAAAAGAACACCTGGTGCTTGGGGACTCATATTTTGGCTGGTACGAAATAGATCAGCTCCCGAGCACAACCAGCACAACTATCAACTCCAGCATGAAACATCATTTTGCCACACACGGAGCTCCTCAGCAACTAATGACTGACAATGCTGCGTATTTCACCAGGAGGGAAGTCCAAGAACTTGCCCACACATGGGACTTTTCACATGTCACCAGCAGCCCGCACTACCCTCAGTGAAATGGGTTAGCTGAGAGGGCTGTGCGCTCAGCCAAACACTTACTTGGGAAATGTGCACATGATGGCACTGATGTCTATGTGGCACTACTCAACCTATGAAACACACCAAGAGATGAACTGCCCTCGCCAGCACAGCGCTTGCCGTCTCGGAGCACAAAAACACTAATTCCCATGACCAAAGCCATGTATGGACCCAAGGTGGACATACAGGTGCAGGCAGCTAATACACAGGCAAGACAGAGAAGCAAGGTACATTATGATAAATCAGCTAAACAGGACAAACAGTAAGAATGCAGACAACCAGGGGATATGACAGACTTGCAACAGTGACAGGGACTGCAGCACAACCAAACAGTTACCAGGTCCAGGTCGGGGATGCCACATACACTAGGAACACATGCCATCGTCTACACACCCCTGAGAGTTACACCCCTCCTACAACAACAGACTCTCCATCTAGTATCACAACTGAACACCCACCCGACCCGCAGCCTGGCGTCGAGACCCTGTGGTCATCACCTGCTCAGGGAGGGTATCAAAGCCCAACACCCTCTATAAAGACTACACTACATAGACAGATTTTTCCCCTCCCTTGTTTCTTTCCACACGGACACACACACAAAAAAAAAACCCAAAACGTGATTGATTGTATTGGTGCCAGTGCTGTATGTTTAACATATGCAACATAAGTCAATTTGTTGGTTATTGTCCAAGCATGGTTCACTATTTCTTAAGTGCCTTACCATTATAGGCATAATTAGGTATGCCTCTAAGCTCTTAAAAGTGGTTACTTCCTTTGGTTGTCATCCTTCATTTAGAGGGTGGATGTAGATTGTGGGTTTCTAGTTGCCCTGGGAAAATTCCCCTATAGGATGTGACGTGTTAAGATGTTGTCAGAGGGTCGGGGCATTATGGGTACAAGGTAGCAAGTGAGCGGCACGTTGGTGAATAAAGCAGTTTTCCCTCGCACCCACTAGTGCACGACGTGTGAGTTATTAGACACATCTACATCTTTCTCCTCTCCCCTTGGGTCGCCGCCTAAAGATCTAACAGAGAAACAACATGCTATCAATTTACATCAGTGGGCCTTTAATATATTTATGATTTTTTTTTTCACAATTACAGATGGACTGGCTCTTAAGATGTGCTTTTGTAGTGTCTGGTGCATAGAGACTACATCTGCTTGACTAATGTGTGGAACATGTGCTTGCTCATGCAAAGCTTTGGGAAAGAAAGCAAAGGTGAGAGAGAAACATCATGAAGGAATAGGAGCTATGCTTATTAAGCAGGCTTCAGACTCCTGAGGTTATGCAATGACAATGCTGGCCCTTGTCAATGTCCCGTCGGTGATGACGGTACATGTCTAATCAACATCAGAGGCCTATAGGAGTGTAAAGTTCTTTGATTGGGTGTTCAACGGAATGGAAAATGGAAAAGTCAGCGGCTGATTAGCAGGTACGTTACAAAAAATAAATGATGTCAGATAAAGATATAGGATGCCATATGAAACAATAATTACATAAGCTTTAATAAGGTTTTGGTGCCGAGTCTCTGTGCATCCACCATGACGCCAGGTCTCAGAGACTCACAGAACGTCTTACACACTATACCACCTTTTCACAGCTATTGGCTTCAGAAGCATTTTCAAACCACTTGAAAATCCGGAATATAAACCTGACTTTACTGCCATAGCCTTAAATCATAATTTAAAGTATTTGATTTTTATTTTGTCTTCAAATGCCTTCTGACGTGCAAAACTTTAAGCAGCCTTCTGGTTGATTTGATTTATTCATGCAAACGCTGTTCATCAATTTCCTTCCAGGCTTATTAAAAATCACTGTGAGTTGCATTTTTGTGTAGGAACACCCCAAATCTGAAAAATATGTAGTTCCCTGTGGATCATTTGACACATTTGGGCTTTCTCCATGATGCTTCAGAATTTCTTTGTCAGGCAAGTCGCCTCCAGTTCCTCTTATATTATTTCCAGGTGTAGGCCATGCCAGTTGTCAGTTGTAGTCTGCTCAAGTACAACTTTGTACAGAAGATGGAAGGGTGACATCAGGTAATCTTCAGTTAATCGTAGCTGCCTGTAGATCTTCACCATCGTCTTGATGTGTCGCAACCCTAACAGCTGGTAAAATCCCCTGAACCTCCTCTCGCATATCGGTAACACACTTACATTGGCTGTCGGCTCAACTTAGCTCCATATCTAATTGTTGAGTTAAACATGTCAACGTTGTCATTATCCACCATGATCTGTCCTTCCTCACTTTGAAAGCTTTTTCAGTAAATATTTTCGTGTGCCATTTAGCTGTATGTCTGCTCTAAAGTCATTCTTCTCTTCTTTGTGGGCACGGGGCAGGCATTTGTGTCTCTTTTCTTAAGGTCTGTCTGTCGTGCAGTCTCCGCACTTGGCTATCCTCCCTCCTGGGCCCTTGCGCTCCGATTAGACTGTGGACTGCCCTAGCTGTTGCCATGGCAACCAGCTGCAGCAGAAATGATCACATGTTATTAGATGACTGCAGGCGGACAAACTCCCCGATATGAGTGAGAAACAGAGGGAGAGGGAAAGAGAAAAAGAAGCAGAAAAAGAAGAAGAAGAAGAAGAAACAAGGCAGATATTTTTCGCGGATGACAAAACGAATTAGAGCACTGCAGAGGCGCCAGAGCTGTCCCTCCTAATACAGAGAGACAGCTGGATCTTAGTGTAATGCTCCCCTCCTGCACACACACGCACACGCACACACACACACACACACACACACACACACACACACACACACACACACACAGGCCAGATAACCAAACAAATCCCGTGTATAAGGAGCATGTGGCATTAACCCAGTGTAACAGCACTGCTAGTCGCATGGTGATAGGAACAACGCTAGCACCCTGGAACAGCATGACAATGGACTCGAAATGTCATATGTTCACACGCACAATTTGTTCGAAGGCTTTCACACCAAGTGGTTAAAACCTGCTCAAGTGAGTATGTGCCAAGGCTTATAAACAGCTCCACATCTGTCCTTTTAAAAGAACTGCCAGGATGCAGTGCCAAACATCAGTGATTAGCAACTTGAAGTAGCTCTAATAACTATACTTCAGGATTTTGGCCAATATTATCAAATACAAATGTCCTGAAAGTGCTGCATAGATGCCCGGCCAAGCAGACATAAAACAGTTCTGGTAATGCTTTTCCAAATATTTACATACGTTCTCAGTGCACGATGAAGATTGAACAGATTCAATAAAACGTCCAATGCCATATTAGTCGTGATCATCAAGTAATCATTAACATAATTAATTATATATCATCAGTTCAATAATCATTAGCATGATTAAATGCACCTATTAGTTATGTAGATTTAAAGACTAATTTGGCTAAAAGAACGAAAGAAAAAAAAACCAACTAATGCCAGTAATGATGCACATGATATAGTTGTAGTTCTCAGGGCTAGTTTTAATCCACAGTATCATAATGTTGATCACCTCTGATACTACACTACAAGTGGAGAGGACGATATGGCACCATTTTGGCATGTAGCACTCCCTTTTTAGGTCTAACTGGGAGTTGCCATATTGCAAAAATTGGTACCAGAATTTGTGTAGTAGAAATCTTGGAGCCACAGTATGCGCAAGAGACACTGCTGGTTGGACAAAGCCTTTCACCTGCCCGTAGTAGTGATGAACAGGACTTATTCGTTTTAGGAGTGCCAGATACAAGTGTAAGTAAGTATAACTAGCTAATGTAAGGTACCAACTAAAAGCACACTACTATACAGCAGCCAGTATTTTCACTCTATGCAACCTATTTTTTGAGGGGAAATTCTTTGCTCTCCATGATTTTTATCTAGCTCTGCCACCTGCAGTTGTGGAGTAGTGCTCTTTTTATGTCCCACTTATTTTGTTGGTGAAGCCAGTGGAGTGACTGACTAACCTTACTTCAACTGTTAGCTAAGGTCATACATTCAACAAATTGTTATGAAATTTAGCAAGTGTTTGCTGGTTTTTCCTGTTTAGTCATATTGGTTAGCTAGTTATAGTATCAGTAAAATGAGCTAGCTTGGAGATCAAAACAAGCAACATGCCAAAAAAACCTGCAAAGAACTCCTTGCTGGGAGTTGGTTAGAACAAATTCTAGCACATTAAGACTTGGGTTTGTTACTGAACTGTCCAGAGTTTCAGATGCATGTTGGAAAGTGTGTGCATGTTCATGAGACTCAATTGTTGTGTCCAAAAGCTGTCCTATTTACCATTATAAATCACTCCCATAAATAGGAATCTATTGTGCTCATCTGAAATTGAAATATTTTTTGGAGATATAACAAAGTGTAAGTTTGGGTACTTTCCATCGTCTAACCTAAGAATGGGCGGGGTTAAGAAATGCACTCCAGACAGAGACATTTTGGCTTTTGAATCCCTGTTATGAAGTGAGCCCATATATAATCCATCCATCCATACTCCCTTTTTACAGGGCGAGATTGCCAGACTCATGCCTAACCCTCCCCTAACACGGGGCATGGGATCACACAACACAAAGACAGACAACCATTCACATTCACACCTATAGACAATTTGGAGGAGCCAATCCACCTAATCCATATGTCTTTGGACTGTGGGAGGAAACCGGAGTACCCGGAGGAAACCCACACGGACACAGGGAGAACGAGGCACCCGTGCTGAACCCGGGGCTCAAACCCAGGGCCTTCTTGCTGTGAGGCGACAGTGCTAACCACTCAGCCACCGTGCCACCGTGCCGCCCCCCTATATAATAGCACCAGTCAAAAGTTTGGACATACCTACTCATTCATATGGTTTTTTTCCCTTATTTTGACTACTTTCTACACATATTGTTTCATAACAATACTGAAGACTTCAAACTATGAAATAACACATATGGAATTATTTGGTAAGTAAAAAACTTTTTACACACTATTGACATTATCTTAACCAGCTTCATGAGGTAGTCACCTAGAATGCTTTTCAATGAACAGGTGGGTCTTGTCATAAGTTCATTAGTGGAATTTCTTGCCTTCTTAATGTGTTCGAGACCATCAGGTGCATTAGGTATGTCCAACTTTTGACTTGACTTTTGGTACTGTACAGTCACTGGGTGTAGGATATGGACCTGATCTGTATCTGTGTACTAATGCAAATATCAGTATCTGTCTTCAGATTTAAACATGAGCAGGGCATAACATAAAATAAAAGGGTTTTTCTTTAATAAAATATGAACCCAACCACTATAACCCTGAAAACACCAGGAAACTGGTAAAAACCCAGATAGAGAATAATCAACATCATATGGTTACAACTGATCTCAAATAAAGATATGCATTGGACTCTTTTTCAAATCCCACTTTTTATTTTGTCTGTATCTTCCTAAAACATTTTCTAAAAATGAAAATTACTTGGAGCTTCCCCCCGCGACCCTGACCAGGATTAAGCGGCAGAAGGCGAATGACGAATAAAAATGACTTGGTTCTATTTCCAAAATGTAACCATCCTTACTAGTTTACTAGTAGTGAATGAATGAAAACAGTAATTGATTTGTACAGCGCCACACATTCATGCAAATGGTCTTGTGGTCTTCACCCCACAAGCTTCATATCTGACAGCTCACATGCCTGAATGAAAGTAAAACTTTCTGCTCTTGTGGCATATTGGATGCATCTCATGGGATTCCTGCCTCAGCTTGATGCTCTGCGAACCTTTCTGGCAAGCTTTTGGGGAAAAAATTGGTTCAAATCTGTTTAGAACACATTAGCTGTTCATTCTGAATAACGTATTTGTTCCTTACACCCCTACGCACTGACGTCAGCTCAATCTGTAATGTGTTTTGGAATTTGTAAACTAAAGAATTTACCACTGGGACCAAGACAAAAACTTGTGTTTAGTAAATCAGGGTGTGTTTCAGTTTTGGGATTTTTGCCTCGTAGTTAATCTGGACCTTGACTGGTAAAAGTCTTAATTCGAAACAGTTCTGTCTTGGTCTCAGTTGCTACGAGTTTGGGTCTTGGACTTGACCACAGCCTTGATCTATTAGTGTGGAAAAGTGGAAAATGTGATAAAGGTGATGCAGTCAGTGAACTGGACCAATGACCCAATATACAGGTAACTTTTACGGGCAGTGAATAACAACTGACAATTCCTTCATGAAAATATTCTTACCCCTCCTTTATAGTTTAACAGGAATAAATGTGCTAGATTTTTACAAAGTTACTGGTCATTACCTTGAAATACATATATTTGAACTACAACTCAACTCCTTGTGTCTCAATCTTGACCTCCATGTTAGACATTGAGGGGAAACCAATATTTTATTCTGTTCCTCTGCAGGCTTATAAACCTCAATCGATACTGGTCCACCACTGAAATTAAGAAAAATAAATAGACTTATGGGAATAAAGGTCACATTCAGTGTCAGCCTGGAATTCCAATTTTGAGTGTGTAGATAAGAAGAAAGAAAAGCGATATCCAGAATTCATACATTTTTAAAGTGAAGCGCAACAATTTTCCAGCACTTCCCAAGTAAATCATCTGATTTCCCTAGTTTGGAGATTATGTTCGTACGTGTCGCATGTCGTTGGTCAAAATGAATTTAACATTTTCTTTAGATGAGACTGCTGAGACAGTGCGTGACGTTGTGCATCCTCTTTCTGTGTGTTTTTCTATGTGTAACTTACTACATGCGAGAGAATGAGGGTGAAGCTCCCAGTTTATATATTTTGCCCATGTGATCCATCAATTTGCCATTTGTGTTCCAAACATCAAGAGATACACGACTGGTGGAGTTATAAGTAACGTATAATACTTTGTACACTTAGCTGTGGGATTTGATGACTATATTACATAATGATAGAAGGTATAATTTATGGACTAAATTTCTGCTGGAAATTTGCCATACAAACAGAAGTAACTGTAGTTCTAATGAAAAAGGATGGGAAATTAATCAATCTTAGCTGTCTGAAAATGTTTTAATGCCTATAGGCTATTTGGCAGAGAAAAAATTTCAACTCTGTTGATTTCCTTCCTCATAGAAAGTGCGGTAATTTCCATTAAGCCTGTGTGTGTTTTGTTAGATCAGGCAAAAAGGCAATTTTTGCATGATTGTGACTTTAGTTTTTCCATCTAGAAAAAAAAGGCTTTTACTTATTCCATCAGCATACGTAATAAAACACAAGACAAAAACATCAGTGAATCAGTGAATTATCAGTCACAGTGATTTCCACATAAGGTGTAGAATATAGAGCCCACACACGTGAATTAATTACTACAGAGAAAGATCAAGAAAATAATCCTCAGGTCTACATAGGAGGCTTTTCTGATCCAAGGCCAGATGCCCTAGTCCTCTAACTGGCTTATAAGCCTTTATGTTTAATTTTACATTTAGAGAAACCTTTCAGCACAGTTTACTAAATTTCACAGTACTGCATTAATACATTACTGAAAATATACCAGAGTCAGAGCAAACGTTTCCAGCTTTCATGGAGTGGAACTATTGGACTGTCTTGTCCAAGAAGGTCCCATACTGTATGAGGCTTTGTTTAAAAGAAGGTATTTTCAAAGAGAGCAGTCCTTATGATGTCCTATGCATCCAAATGGCACATCCCTAAAGCCTCCTTCGAAATGAAATATGTTAGCAATCTTGCACGCTAAATATGATAGGATAACGTACGGCTAATTTTATAGTTGCTACTGGATGTAACCAGCCTGACTCCTTCATGCTGGGAATTTCTTCACAAGCTAACACAACACTGATCTTTCAGATGGAGCATTGCTAAAGTGGCCAACTTAGCTCAATGTGTGCCACTGTGCTACAGAGAGTTCAGTCTTGCAGGGATACGAAAAGCCGCACGGAAGCTTTAACCTAAAGAAATGGCGCCGCTACAGTATCGTCTCGTAAATAAAGCCTTTGTAGGTGTAGCAATAAATTCCGAGCTTAACGCAAGTTCAAAAACTCATCTACTCCCACTTCCTCCCTAATCCTTCCTCACCAATGCCTCAGGAACTCCAGAGGACAAACATTGCACCATATTAAAATCAGAGCCGACAGCTTGACATGAGGGTGAGGGTGCACTAACAGTAATATCAAGAAATTAAACATGACTGTCAATTAATAGTTTATTTATTTTCATTAGCTTCATTAAAGACAACTCCGAGTACCACACAGCAGCAGAATCAAATAACTGAGAAAAGGGATCGGCTTAAGACCTGAACAACACCTTTCAAATCTTGTAAAAATTCTCTTACAAGATTATCAATAATGGAAATGAGTATTTCAGCCCCCATCAACAAATCGAATTTTCATCATTCTTGAGACCTAACTGGAGACACTTGGACCACCATTAAGAAAGAACACAAGCTAAGCTTCAAACGACTGAAAATGAATTCCAAATGCTTGATTACAGTCCAGAAAGTCCAAATACCCCCAACAGAACAGAGACCGTCACGGGAGCAGAAATTAAAGGAGGAAAAAACACAGTTAGACACAATAAAATGGCTGACTGTATTAGCATAAATGTAAATAAGAAGCTAGCATAGAAGCTTAAAGAAATGAAGAGCTTAAAAAAATGAACTAAAACCAATCAAATGTGTGCATTAACAGGCTCTGTGCACAGCATAGTTACATCTAAACAGGGAACTCAAAATGAACGTCACCATCTTGACTGAGTTAAAGGGTCAAATGGAGCCAGACCATGTGCAATGGACACTGCTGGTTGGACAGCGGCTTTGCCTTTAGCCGGCCCATATCAGCTGTGCACACTTTCTTTTATGCTTCAGTGCGATATTACCTGAAGTGCAACTTAAGATGGCGCATCGTACGCTAGCATAAACTGGCAAAAGAATTTACATATTAAATGTTCAATTGCAGTCATATAACTTTATTATATATTTATTATTTAATTATATGAATAATTTATTATTTATTATAGGTTATAACCATTATACATATAACTTTTTTTTTTTTTACAAGTAGTTTAGGGTGATTTAATCAGACATGGATGGGTTTTTTTTTTTTTTTTTATAAGCAAGGGCTTCTGTATAGCCACCCTACCCCATAGTCCAGACATGTGAAGAATACACGAGATTGCTGTCACATGCAGAGAGGAGTCATTACTTGTCAGGTATTCCTGCAGCTCATTTAATGTTGCTGTAGGTCTCCTGGCAGCCTCCCTGCCGGCTCTTGTTTTGTTCTTTTGTAAGATTTTGGAGGGACGTCCTGTTCTTGGCGATGTCACTGTGGTGCTCCATTCTCTCCAATTGTTGATGATGGCCTTCACACTATTCCTTGGTACATCTAATGTCTTGGAAATGCTTTAATATCCCTCTCCTGTTTGTTACCTTTCAGCACGTGAGATACCATACAGGCTTTGAAGCTCTTAAAGGAGATTTTAAGGACCATGGCTTTAGCAGTCAGATAAAAGCAACAGGATGCGAAAAAAGCTTTATTTAGGGTTTGAATTATTTAATTGATGACAACTGTGTGATAATTACTTTTGAACATGAGATTGAATGTGATTGGTCCAATGTGAACATAGCTACACCCCCAGTTATAAAAAGATGCACACACTTACTGTATGCAACCAGGATACTGTAGCATTTTTATTTTTCCTATTTTTCCCGAAATTGTTTCAGAGTGTTTGTTAATTAATTTTTTAAATGCTGCAATTTCAAATTGAGAGTAAAAGAAGTTCTAACATGATTTATCATCGTTTATTTACTACTTCACAAAAAGCTGCTGTTTTAACAGGGGAGGAAGACTTTTTATAAACACCGTATGCTCGTTCTGTTGGTGGAGTTATTTTTATAAAAGAGTGACTGGTTAACCTTACCAAGCGACTTCGAGCGTTTGCTAAGGTTACATGGTCAGTAGGATATTGTTATAAAGGTCAGCTAGCATTAGCTGCCATGCTTTATGTCATCACTTTGATTGCTCAATTTTGTATAATTTATTTCGTAATTTTCAGTATAGAAAGCTAGCTCAGACATCAAAACGAGCAACATACTAGAAAAACTGCTAAGACCTCTCTGCTGAGGTTCTGTTAGAGCAGTTTGTTTGTTTGTGCATTCATAAGCTTTGACTGGCATGTCCAAAACCCTTTTATTTATCCTCAAATAACTCCTCTAAAATGCATTTTTTCCCCCAGGTAAAATATTGGGGGAGATACCAAGGCTAACTGAACTTGTTAAAACAACAGAACACTATTTCCAAATACAAGTTTTGGAGATGTAATTTAAAATGCAATTTTGGCTTGTTTCCCACGCACTTAGATAGAAATGCATGGTGTCAAAAACATTACTGCAGCCAGCCACTAGAGGACCTCAAAGACATTTTGTTTTCACTTTTTCACGCTATGATGTCCATACATATGCAGTCACACCAAAACACACCAAAAAATTTCTCTCCCCAAACCATTTTTTTTTTGAAAATTTGCATATTCTTAGGAATACCTAGTCATGCACCAGAGCACTCTCAGCTGATGAAGAAGAAACATTGGATAACTATAGACATCATGCATTACTACCCCGTGACACTGCACTACATATTTTAAAAAAAAAAAAATATCTAAATCTACATTCGAACAAAATTTGAAATTGGACAATGAAGCTTTATCAATTACTAAATTCTTTTAAAAAATCAGTGATCATTTTATAAATGTTGTAAATATATACAAGTGCTAGTAGAAGGTAATGGTAAAATGTATGCATGTATACAGGTGTGTGTGTGTGTGTGTGTGTGTGTGTGTGTGTGTGTGTGTGTGTGTGTGTTTAAATGAATAAATAGTTTTCTTGTCCGAGCTTTTGACAAGTCTGCATCGAAGGACGTGTCACTATCCTATTACTGTTGCTCAGAAACCACTACAACGAATAAAATGGGAAATGCTAGACCGCAGTGTTAGATTACAATTAAAAAGAAAGAGTAAAACACACTTTTTTTTTAATCATTTCTGCAAATAAGCATTACTGAGATCAACTAGAGTGCAGCTGAGAACCAGCCGACGTGTTGCGAATGTCACAACGCTATTTTGGGTAAAAGAACCACAACCAAACTATGTTGGCTAAAAAAGCAATCATAAATGAACTATCTTAAATAAAACATGACAGGATGTGCTATTAATGGAAAACAATCAGCAGGGGAGGGAGTATTATATCTTACATGGCTGTGCATTTTCTCCCTGAAGCTGAGTATTTTCCACTGACAGAGTGGATTTTTCCCCCTATACTGTGGCAATTTTGGTAGTGGATACATTTTCTTGGTAATACAGTCGTCCCTCACGGTTCACCTATCGCGGCTTCACTGTATCACGGTTTTTATATGCGATATAAAAAAATATAAAAATGTTCATTCAAACATATTAAAAGAATATTAAATTGAAATAAAATACAGGATGTGTTTCATCAGCGGATGAATACACAATGAAAACGCAGTGTACGCCACTACCGCTTGAGCTAGTTCGCCCACGTGAGATTGTACATGGCACACTATTGGCTGATGGATGGAAGGTGACCACCCAGAGCGCGGTGTTCTGTATCCTGGGCGCTGTTTGGCTCAGG
>JAQMCW010000038.1:13263444-13273627 GCA_030068335.1 Chrysichthys cranchii
CCCACCCCTGGAGTAGATGGAAAAATGGCGTGTTGTTAGAGATGCCAGGGCAGACAACTGGCAATAAGCACTCTGCACTCGTAAAAAGGAAACAACCTGATGTACACTGTGTGTGTTTGTGTGTGAATGTGTATTTACACCGCCTCCAGATGCCACTCCACTCCTCTCTCTCAGATCCATGGAACAACACCATAAATAAGTAATACACAAGCTCTGTGTTCTGTGTCTCCAAATAAAGTAGGGATCTCCTTTGGCCACAGACCTTAAGATTCATAACACCAGTGAGATTTCCTGCCCATGGGTAGAATCAAATTTATGGCCCGAGGACTAAAATCCTTCAAATGATGCTTGACCTAAAGGGAGCTGAAGAGGTTTATCACTGCAGGTCACAAACACAAGTATGTAGCATACATCAAAACAGCGATATACTATTTACTCAAAGGGGTGTAGGTCCTAGTTCCATATCATAGGTTTTAAAAGATGCGATACACATGAATAGAATACATTGTATTTAGTTCTCGGATATTGGCATTGATCTTTAAATAACCTGAACATAAGACCAAGTCTTTTGACTAGATTTGATACCATGGGCCTAGTGTGGGACGAGTGTATCAAGCACAGCATCAGTGCTACAGTGTTTAAGAAATGGACATTTCTTCGGCACACCTACTTTTAGACTCTTGGTGAAAATGATTATTGAATCTGCATACCAGGCAGTTAAGGGGTTAGGTCCAGCATATCTCCAGAGACTTGTCCGTCCCTATTTGACAGCCCATTCCCTTCGTTCTGCTGCTTCTGGCCGCCTGGCCCCTCCTCCTCCTCCTCCTCCTCCTCTCCGCTCCTGTCCAGCCTGTTCAAGGCTGCTATCTCTTCTGGCTCCTCGTTGGTGGAATGATCTTCCCGTTGAGGTCAGACCTGCCGACTCTCTGTTTACCTTCAAACTCAAACTGAAGACCCCCCTCTTCAGGCTGCACCTCTCCCCTGCCTCCCTGTCCACTCTGTGAATCCACTGTAACCCAGGCTTCATTCTGTCTAGCCTGGTCACGATGTATTCAGGTTAGCTACTAGAGGGTTTTGTTCTCCTTTTAGCTAGATCTGTGGTATTATGTATTTACATCTGTGCTGATTTATGGAAAGCTCTGTTTTCACTGCTGTTAGCTGATTGGTCCTTCTACAGCAGGGGTCTCCAACCTTTTTCCCACTGAGAGCTACTTTTAGAAAATAAAAATCACCCGCGATACTTTTGCCTGGCCAATGTCTCTGGTAACGTCACTGAATTCAGGAAGGGCGGTATCAATAACCAATTAAATTAGACAATAGCATAATGGTATACCTGATTGGCAAATAATCATTTTATGTCAGCAGGGGGCGGGATAACTATGAATTAGGATTGGCTCACCAAATGACCAATGAAATCTTAAATTTCTGCCCATAGCATATACAGTGATTGCATATGGTTCAGACATTGACAAAAAAGACGCCGGCAGCCAATCAGAGGGGAGTTCAAGCTTAAGCACAAATATCCTTTTAAATTCAAGGTCAGAATCGCATGTGATGTGATGAAGAGATGCTCCTCTGGTCTCAGAAATCTCCACTCTGCACTCACATCTCATACACAGCAGTGCATCTGTTTGCTGTTGTGTCTGAGATCTGAATATCAATGTGTACAATTTTGTTACGGACTCCTGAGTACAGTCGTCCCTCGCTATATCGCGGTTCATGCTCAGCAAATATGACTAAACTATACTATGGCCATATGTAGATAGATAGATAGATTTAACAGAGATCTGGTCCTTGCCCATTCTCTCTAATGTCTATTCAGTCATATCAAGCTATCAACAATATTACAATAACATCCGTGTCCCAAGTCCGGTAGAAGATGTCTTCCTGACAACCTGGTAAATTGAGAAGAGACTGCAGCCGAGCATGAGGAGCCCAGGACATTTAACACATCAGCAATCTACCGGGAGTTGTCCAGGTGAATTGTGCAAAGAGAGAAAGGCTCCGAAGCAGGACAAATCAATGAGTCTCTCTCTGTATCCCTGTGGGCAAAGGCAGCTCTTCTAAAAGAACACCTGAATCTACCTAATGGAATGGAAAATTGGGGGAAATGGAGAAACGTACCCATGGGGATATCTTTCCCACCATGCAGTTTTCACATAGTTAATATGAAAATTTCTACAACCTTCACTCGGTCAGCACACAAGCCATTACCATTCAGGACTTATTCAGCAGAAAGCCCAGCTGATAAAATGCTATTTCGAAAAAAAGAAAAAAGAAAAAAAAAATCTGCTGAACAACAGTGCATCTTAACTACCCACAGGTCATCTTAATGTCAAGTGCGCCAGCTGTTCAACCACTTCCCAGGCATTACTGAAGAAAAAAAAAAATCATGCGAAAACTCCGGTTAGAAACATGCATGACGGAAATAACCCAAAGGAATAACGGCTAAGGAAGGAAATAAGCCTCTGAGCCATTCACATTCAGATGACATTGACATGAAATGGGTGTTTTCCTCAGCATTCAACTTAACATTTTTGCAAGCAACTTGGCATGTGTCTTAAAACAATATTTATTTATTTTTAAAAATTTTATTCCTTCATGAAGGTATCGGGAATGAAGGACGCTCAACCGCTTTAACATCGAGGGCATGTGTTACACAGAAAAACAATCAAAACACATGCAACAATGTAAAAAAAACCCCAAATGAACACATACAACAATCCTTAGCAAGGCAATACGCATGAGATACGGGGTATGGCTGTGACAAAGCATGTCATCAGATCTGTAACACAAACCCAGGTAAAAAAAAAAAAAAAAAAAAAAAAAGGTTCATACTGTACAACATACTGAATGTACATCCCTTTCAGAACATTGGCCTTTTTAGTAGTTATATTACGGATGTCCGAATGTGCTCTCTAACAAACCACACTCTTTTTTTTTTTTTTTTTTAACCCCAGTCAATCTTCTTCTGTGATCTGCAACTCTGCCACATTTTATTTTAATCTGCTGCTCATGCAACATTACAGGGCAGCCTCCTGGCCTTGGAGGGCAGTGAACACCACTTATTTAAACATCTCAGACACCCAAGTGTCATTCTGACTGACGGGGGCAAAAAATAATGCCATCCTTCCCACCCAGAGTTCAGAGCCAGTTTTGCTCTGTTAGACAGTTCGCTTCATACAGTGTGGAACTTGCAATTTCTCAATGTACACAATTTCCATCGCGCTCCCTGAAAACTCTGACCAAACTCAGAGGTCAGCCCGGGTATGTTATTGCATCTTTAGTGAATTCACATTTGCTCAGTGGTAGAAGGTTCTAGGTTTGAAACCTCACAGTTGACTCAGGTCTTTCTCTGTGGAGTTCCCACGTTCTCCCTGAGCCCACATGGGTTTCCTCTGAGTGTTCCAGTTTCCTCCCACAGCCCAAAGACATGCAGATTGGGTTAACTCGCTACACATAATTCTCCCCAAGCGTGAATGTGAATGGTTGTTCCTCTCTGTGTTAGCCCTGCAACAGATTGGCGACCTAGCCACGATGTACTCCAGCTCAATGGTTAAGGCTCTGGGTGACTGATCAGAGAATCAGGGGTTCAAGGTCCAGCACTGCCACGTTGCCCCTATAGGGTGTCTCTTTGCTCCCGGAGCGCCATATCACGGCTCAACCCAACCTCCCAACAAGTTGGGATATGTGAACAAAGAATTCCACTGTGCTATGATGTACATGTCACAAATAGTAGCTGCTTCCTCTTCTTCTTCTTCTTCTTCTTCTTCTTCTTCATCTCCTGCAGGCCAGAAGGTAGAATGCTGCTGCCCAGCTCAATCCTGAACTCAGGTTACTGTCTGAGCAAAGTTTTCTCCCACCTCCAAAAAGTATGCCAGCAGGTGGATTGGCAATGCCAAATTGCCTCTAGGCATGCATGAATGTCTGTGTGCAAGGTGTCTTGTGATGGAATAGTCCCCCTGCCTCCATTCAGAGTGTTCCCAGGATATCTACCCCCATGAAATTTGACTCCACCGTTACCCTGACTAGAATAAAGCAGTAACTGAATATGAATGAAGGACGGAATGAATAATGCAAGCCAACTGTGACACATTACTGGTCCACCAGTTTGTTTTAACATACAGTACATAGCACAGCATAGCACACTCACACCACAGAGTTCATGTTCCCTTTCTATGTCTAGCACTTGCTATTCTGCGTAGTTCTCAAGCAGCGGCGAGAAGAAGGAAGCGCCTTAACACATATTTGATCCCTTCAAAAGCAATTATCGTCCCTCATTAAGAAATCGCGCTTAATGTAATTACTTCGCAGTTAAAATATTCATTTCATCCTCCGGACGTGTGGTACGGTCCTAGTTTTGTTAGAGAACAATTATCTTTAATGAGATCAGACAATTTAATCTGCGCACAGTGGCATCCAATGCTCTCGTGTATTACGAGGCCATGAGCTCAGTAGAAGGAGGAGGCTCGACGGCCAGCGAAGAGGTGAGAATCAATAACATGGCCCTCTTCCGTGGCCAACCGCTGACCCTCGTCTTCACGACCACGGACCCGCCTCGTTCGGCTCCTTTTCTTCGCCTGTCAGTTTTTAATATGAAGCTCGTGCGTGGCGCTCGGTACGACGCGAGATGTCTCCATTTTATTCGATTAAAAGCGCAGTCTAGTGGATTTGCAACACAAACAGTATAATCAACTGTAATAATGTACTCAAAGCAATTAACTGCTTTATGGAGTTTATACTATCTATTCTTATTAAAGGTGCACTGGAACTAAAAGGCAAATATCAGAAACGTTGCTAAGTCTGGACTGGTATGCAGAGGAAATATTAGGCATTGAGGGTTTTTAAAACAGCCTGAGCAGTGCCGACTCAGTCACCTTCATCAGGACTTCTTCCATGTGTAGGCCATCAAGATTAAATTAAAGTTGGAGACTCGGATCAGGCTGCCAATTTATTTCAGAAGAAACATAGGAGGACTATTATATGAAAGCTACCACTGCAGGAATGGGACTTCAGGCAATAGTAATTTTACCAGGGAGTTGACCCACGGCAGCAAAAGGACAAGGCAGAAAACGCTCATGACCCCATCTAGGATAACGCAGAAAATCACTAAATTTGAGAAAGTAGTGATAAAGTGGTCAAATTGGGTAGATTTTTACGGCAAGGAGCGTTTTTCAGTGACATTTTACTCCTAACCCACCAAAGTGCTGGAGGCTTCCACTCTTCAATGTTGTCACCCCGATCTTAATGAGTGCTGCTAAATTTAGCCCACGAACACTCTCGGTTTGGCCTCCCAGGCAACTTTGACAGTGACATGCACTTTATATAGCGTACTTCTGTCGTGTTACTGGCTGTTGGTTCATCAATCAAACTAGCCTGGGAATGTGCACTAAATAACATTGCTTCCGTTAATGAGTCCTCGAATGCATAATATCCAATAGGCTTTGTGGTAAAAGAAAAAAACAAAAAGAAAAAACAAGAACTCAGACAAGGGGAACTTTTAGAAGCAATATACTGCATGTCCCCGGGAGCTGATCTGTGCTGAATGATGGATCTGTAAACCCCAGGGAAAACGCAGACAGATGAGAGCTGACATTCACCCAAGCAACTACACTGAAATATGACTCAAGCAATTAAAGGGAAAACAGAAGATATAACGCATTCATTATTTTAGAAATCACTTAAGGGACAAGTTGCGCATTATGGTTGCCTGAACTGACACCTGATGTCTCCATACGCAAGATGAATAAACTACAAAACAGTGTAATCTTGATGAATCCAGATGGATAACCTGCACCTGCACTATGGCCTTAATTACACTGGTGTGATCATCAATTAGGAATATTTGCTCGTTGAACCTAACGACGCAGCCGCGTCGCACTTCAAAAAGAGAGATTCTGTGACAGCAACTGAGTGGTAAGTGAGACAGAATCGACCTATTTGTTTATTCGGCTCTTACCCTGCTGACTCCACGGCCGCGGTCTTCTCCATAGTTCGTCCCCAGGATTTCAAATAAGATGTTGGGGTTCGTGCCGTTATCGCTGAATTCCAGCAAATTTGTCAGACCACTCACTCCGCTCTGAAAAAGCAAATATAATAGTGTTCACTATGCATGCTGTTCAATATGCATATTACTTTGTTAATAACACGGTACAACACGGTACAAGTGTACATGAATAAACATTTACTTAATGCAGTAGAAAGCGTTACTAAACAGATAAGTAATAGGTCTATTCATAATAATAATAGTAACAATAATAATAATAATAATAATACTAACAATAATAATTAACGAGAACAATTTGCACTTCAATTTGGCTTAATTTGGAAGTATTAGTAAGGATGAATTAGGTTAAGAATAACACATGCTCATTAATTGTGCGAACACACATTCCTTCACCAGCCTCTCTCTCTCTCTCTCTCTCTCTGTTGAACTTAATATGACAAGCACTGTACAAAAAAACAAACAAAAAAAAAAAAAAAAAAAAAAAAACCTCCTGGACTCTTTCAGGAAACGCATCATATCGATAATTATATGTTTTTCTTTGTTCAATGACCACACGGAAAAAAAAAATCTATTATTATTTGGGTTGCCATAGAAATCCCTGTTAAAAACCAAAACAAAGCAAAAAAAAAACCACACAAAACAACAACCGCCGACGCCACGAAATTAAAAAAAAAAAAGATACATTTATGCAAATGAATATAAACCCACCATTGTTAGGACCAGAATTACTTACTTAATCAGAGCTACTCTTATAGAAAATTGTTATCGGGAATCTAAACTATTTAACAGTTCAATCTAAGCTATAAATAGCCACAATAATGATATCTGATATGATTGTCCATATTAATTAAGCATTTATACGTATATGACAAACATTTAAGTACAAGAAATTAAATATCGCATCACTTATGATGTACTAATTAGTCTAGGGCATGTTAATTAGTCTTAGTTTACGAATTACTAAATCTTAATTTACTCCTCAGTAAATACTGTATAAAATGGAAGTGATCATACCGAACAATTTGGTTAAAAAAAAAATGGCAGCATGATTGCATTCTCTTTGAATGCTTTACCTAAGCATTATCCTGTATTTCTTTCTCTAACTGACTTAAGCAAAAGCAGATAAGCTTATATTAACTGGTCTCTAATCTCTTGTTAGTGCCCATTCTGACCAACATACGGTAGGTGTAGACACTGATGGAGTCCAGTTGTGTGTAATCATTATGACACGTCACTCGATTTTGCATCTAATGTTACCTCGCTTACCAAAATGACCTTCTGACACCTTCATAGCATTGCTACAGCACGTTACAGTGAAGAAGCAGAAACACCAGTCTTTGACTTCATCAATTTCCAACTTGATTGACTTCTTTTTGCTAAACTGCACACTACATTTCAAGGTCTTCTATTACTCACTCACATAGCCCACATTATTCTTATTCTATATAAACTCTTATATATAAACTGTTCCGGTTACCTATCCTGTTCTATATTCACAACTTGGAACAACCTTCAAGGTCATCCAGGGTTCTGCACCATAGAACATGGCAGTCCTTCTTCATCACTGGTATTATAATGACAGTACTGTGCTTCTCTTACTGGATAGTCCCCCTCCTGCTCATGGCTCATATGGCCTTTTGGGTTTTCCTCATCTGTCACTGGGGTTAAGAATTTAATATTTTATTTATCCAATTGCATCTCACATGTTTCATGTACATGTATTATCGCCGATTCATATCTGTCATGTTTATTTGTCCTTTACTTCATTTAATTTATTTTCCTTTCACTTTGTTGCATCTCTATTATTTCTACTTTAGAATCGCTTGGGAATGTTTTAAGCATACAAAAAATGACTTCACAAAGGTAACTTGATTAGCCATTACTCAATAATAATAATAATAATAATAATAATAATAATAATAATAATAATAATAATAATAACAACAACTAGACTGCATTTCCAGAGAAAATGCAAAGTGTGCTTGCTCAAATGTTGCCAGTTCACTAATAAACACAACAGCTTGTTGGCCAACCTGCGAGCTAACAGCCTGACTACGTAGACAAGACACAGGACGAGTCTCATACGCCTTTCTACTGAACAAGCAGACCCTAGGTAGTGCACACGTAGAGGGAGTAGGGAGCCATTTGAGACTCGGGGCAAGTTTTCAAGGATAAAGAGCGTGTTTATGGTTAAACGACAACATGGAGCGCATTTCGACTCTGAGCTGAAAATGCATCCAGATTAAAGTGACTTTATTAATCCAAGGACGAACATTTAAGACCTGTAAAGCCCGAAGTGGCCGCTCAGCTCGCTCACCTGAAACATAATATTGTCATGAAAGGCGCCCCACGGCTCCGTGTTTGTGTTTTTGCCTCCTTCCGATGCCGACATTTTAGCCCTTAATGTAACAACACTACAACGCAAAGTTCAACAGCTGCGCGACTAAAACAAGCCGACACAAACACACAAATATTCACTAGACTGCGTTTCCACAGAGAAAATGCAAAGTTAAAGAACTCCTCAAGGCCCTAGAGAGCAGCGGATTTGACACGGAATTGGGTGGAAAAGCACACAAATGACTCCTCGAGGTCCTAGAGACAGCCGGATTTTCGTGGAATTTCACGGAAAAGCAGGAATACCGAATGAACGTCAAGGAGTAACAAAATCATCTGAACAGGCCATCATGCCCAGATCAGCATGGACGTCTCAGAGTTGGAAGGGTGTCTCTAGCTCAAAAGCCCTAGGAGGAGTAGGGGTGGAAAAAACGGGTGAACGGAAAAATAATAATAACGGTCAAGCATTACTCCATCATATGCAAACCTTAAGTATTACTTTGTGTCACTTATTGTAAAGAGTACAACACACTGCATGTCCGTTTATTAAATGCACAAAGGTAGTTATTAAGCATGGTTTAATTATTATTTCATCAAAGACTTTTAAAAAGCTTTTAAAATTAATTAATTTAATTTTGGTTAATGTTTCCAAGTCTTGCAGACTCATCTAAATCATGAGGCAATATCGGAAACAAGAAACAGGCATTGGTCAGGTGATTGGTAACAGCTAGCAACAATGACACAACACATATACAGTACTTACACACACACACACACACACACACACACACACACACACACACACACACACACACACACACACAGATACTTCACAAGAATTGACGTGGTAGTGTGGAAGTCCTTAAATCCTGTAACTGTAACTGTGTACTGGTGTGGGTGATTATATTGATGGTGACTGTGAATGTGACAGATGGTGTTTCTCAGTGTCGTGTGTGTGCAGGTGTCTGTCATTGAAAAGGTCTTGCCTTGTAAGTGGGCCTAGAATCGTGGGTGATTTAAGAATGCTGCGGATAACACACATGCATCCCTGAAAATTCTCAGAACAGAGGACTCCGTTCTGGGTTTGGGATCCGGTGGGAATCGATGACGTGGCATCCTTGAAATGCAGATTTTAAAGGATCGTTCCTCGACACTGAGAAACACCCAGAGTTTGCACACGCTGGTTTTGTAGTTTTTCAGTGATCTTTTTTGTAGGCCGTGTTGTGTTCTGGTTGTTGTACTGAGATGCCATTTCTCAGCATCAACCATCACAAGTACGAGGCAATATCGTACCATTATCAAACTGTATTACTCATGTTTGTGTCTTTACTCATAAAAATGTATTTGGGTTGACATTTAGCTCAATCCATAAGAAGCTCGATCATCTTTAAAGGCATCTTCATATGGGAGGGATTGGGGATATTGGGGAAAATGTGGATAATAAGTATGCAACATCACTTTATTATAACCCTATACAGTAATCCAAAGAGTTAATATGAAGCGATTTGCAAGGTGCCCTAAATATAAATCAGTCTGGTGTAAAGAGAGTAAAGATGAAGAGCTCAATTTAAGACATATCAGACGACAAAGGTGAGGTAAATAAATACCGTATTTTCCGGACTATAAGCAGCTACTTTTTTCCCACGCTTTGAACCCTGCGGCTTGTACACCGATGCGGCTTATCTATAAATTTTTCTTGCTAACTGCCATCAGGGGGCACTAAAACGTGAAAGATGCAACAGATCAATGCAAAGAGTAAGACACTGAAGATGACTCGACTTTTCTGTTTTGTTCGATCAGCTGTATTACAAAATAAAGGGCACTGTTGGAAAGAGCTTGAAA
>JAQMCW010000038.1:13295086-13307489 GCA_030068335.1 Chrysichthys cranchii
TAATAAGAGAGTGGAAATGGTTTGTAAAGCCTGAAAATATTTATAAATAATAAAAATTAATGTGGCACGGCAGTATCGCGGTTTGACCTTTCGCGGGGGTTCACTGTATTTGTAGTCTAATTCTGGCATTACCTAGTTTACTAGCCTATGTAGCCAGCCAAAGCATTAGCCTGTTGTTTAGCTCTCCCAGCTGGACACTATTGGCTAATATTAGACTGTTTTCTGAGTCGCCAAGGAGAAGTAGATCACACCCTGGGCTGGCGGGTAACGAGTTTCTCCGGCAAAAGACCTTATGAACAAGTAACACGGAACGGATGCAGGGCGATCATCTGAAACCTCGAGTACACGAAAAAACCCTGAAACTCGCAAAACCAGGAACCGCAAGTTTTGCCCTCAGTTCAGTCAATGCTCTTCATAGAGTGCAGAGGCCATTTCAGTGTGGGCCAAACCATACCCCAGCCTGCAACGTTTATTTGTTTATGCATTATCATCTCGATGGTTTGAGTGAGAGGGTGGGCTCACAATAGCATGTTTGAGTAAATAAGATGTGAAGTTTATTATCAGGTTAATAGGATTATTGTAAAAGAAAGTAAATACAGGGGGTCCTCGATTTATGGTGGAGTTCCGTTCCTACATTATACATCTGCACATTAAAATACACCAAGCTACAGGTAGGAGTCCAAGACATAAGACTCCTTCATTTACAGCAGTCTAGGAAACAAGAGAGTGAGTTACAAACCTGGAGCTCTGCTAGTACAAGAGCGAGAAAGAAGTCAACACGTTCCTTGTATAAAAATATTATTAATGCACTTTCATGATAATTACCGGTAGTAGTGTAATGACACAAAATGTTATGAGAGCACGAGTCTGAAGAGTTGTTATTGTGACACCTGTTCCTCCTCTTCCTCTCTGTAATCTTCTTGCAACCTCTATGCCTCTTCACATTTGCTAATGTAAGATAAAAAAAAAAAAAAGAGGTTGGCATGTGTTTTCATGTCCCATGTGCATCATAATTAATCTAGCTTTTATAGGTGTGAAGTGGATTTCAAACCCCTAGAAATACACTATATGGCCAAAAGTATGTGGACAGCTGACCAGCACATATGATATTTCAGATTTACAGTAGTCAGTGCTTCTATTGTTAAAACGTCCTCATTCTTCAGAAAGAGGCTTTTCATGGATTTTGGAGCGTAGCTATACAGGGAGGAGCACTGACGTCAGCCGGGGTGTCATAGGGCGTGGTCAGCATTCCAATCCATCCCGAAGATACTTAGTGGGATTGAAGTCCGAGATTTATGCAGGGCATTCAAGTTATCCGTTCCAACCTTGGCAAACCACGTCTTGACAGACGCCACATTGTGCACTGTCATGCTGGGACAAATTTTGACCCCTTCGTTCCAGTGAAGATTAATCTTAACGCCACGGTATACAAAGACATGCTGTACAATTGTGCGTCCCAGTTTGTGGCAACAATTTGGGGAACACCCGTATATGGGTTGTGATTGTCAGGCGTCAACTTTTGCATGCAAAGAGAACACCGTGAGAGTATAAGCACCGCCGGATCTGTTCACTCGAAATATATTTAAAGTTTCAACGAGACCGAGCTGATCTGTGTATCAAATCCACTTTAGTGCCACCCAAGGTTACTCTTGGCTTCCACAAGCTTAACTAAAATTAGTTAAAGGGTTTTTACATGCTATTCATTTTAAACATATGTCCCGTTCCATTATATTTAAGTGAAGTTGCAGTGAAATGGTTCATCATGAGTGATAGCAGTGACCATGATGTTAACAAAAAAGGGACGTCACAAGCTACTAGACTGTAACAATCTGACTCACTTTGGTAATCCAATTTTGAAAAGTGGTGTCAGACAAATAGGGCTATTGTTTAAAAAAAAAAAAATAGCTCTTGTTTACTAGTAAACCACTTGGATGAAATCAATGTTGTGTTTAAAAAAAACAAAAAAAACCAAAGAAAATATGCAGAGCCCCGAGCCATTTAAACCTTCTTTATTAGTCTGACTTTATTTCACTCTAAATTTCCAAGAGTAGCCAGTTAAACAGTTAGTTAATTAGTTAGTGTTAGCTTTACTCACTTTGCCAGCTAATTTAAAAACAAATACTAGGTCACTAGTTATGTAATGTTGTGTAATAATACATATAATACCTGATGTGTTGTATATGGTATATATCATTATACAGTCGATCCTCGTATTAACGGACTAATTGGGGGGAGAGGTTGTCCGTGGACTTGAATAGTCCGATGATGTGAAGTGTTTTAGTGTGTGGGGTTAAAATAATGGAAATCCAAGGAAAAACACCACTAAGGTCCATAAAAGTGCTCCCCAAGTACTGTACACATGACAAGCAGCATAACGACCAACATAAATAGGTAAGTACATTGAGAAAACTTTGAGGTGAAAAACACCAAATAATCGCCGAAAAAACAGTACAGCGTCACAACGACCACAGCTCAACCGACACTTGTAAACGACTAGTAGCACGCACGCCACCGCCACCTAGCAGACAACTGCTGAAATCCAGGACTCAGTTTGGAACACCCGGGGTTTTTAAACTTTCATACCGGACATTCTGGCTAATGTACTCAGGCCAGCGGATTTTGTCCGTTGCATCCGATATCCGTTAACGCGGTGTCCGTAGACGAGAGGATCGACTGTATAAAGGCTTATATTCACAACCGTCAGCATTCTTTCTTTCCATCACTGTATCTCCTGCTTTAACCTTTGCTTTTTAGCACAAAGAACCTGCCCAGAGCTCCTATTACTTTTTATTTTCCCACAACCTTTAAATTTTCCGCCCAGTTCTACAGTTTTGCATTCATAAATCTGTCTCACTGGGCCAATAAATTCATAAATAAGTGCTTTTTTTTTTGGAGCTAGTAAAATAAGCTATAGAAGCTCGTTTACTACGAGAACAAACCCCGACTGAAACATAACAACGCCTATAACGTTCAGACATTAACCAAACAAGCACTGGTCGGTGTCATTCTGCAACAAACAAAAGCCAGATGATGCAGCAAATCGGTCTTTTGTGAAGCAAATTAAAGTGACACTATTTTCTGTGGTTATCTCTCTAGCTGTAGTGCCTTACATAAAATAATTACAGTCCGCTTATAATAAGCTACCCAGTGGGCACTCTCACTGCCAGCACAGTCCGAGAACTTCCATGGACAACATGGAAGTAATTTCCCTCACACATTTGAACGGCGTCAGGCGTGAAGCGAAATTAAATCAGAAACTGCATTTCATATGTGCTGCTACGAAATAACTATGCCTCAGCCAGCGCTTACTGGCATCCTTTTTTTTTTTTTAATAAATAAAGAGGAAGAATTTCCTGATAAAAAAAAACCCAAAACAGCTTGAAAACAAGTTGAAACTAGCACCAATGTCCAAGCTTGATAGGATGAAAGATTTTCCCCCAAAATGAGTGCCACCTACAAGAGATGCATCCAGGTGGAACCAGGGTTGAAGATTTGCTGGCTAATTTCCCACATGCTCAGTTCCTTCATGAAACATTTGTTCCTGAGCCCTCTCAGGTTGCTCATGTTAATGACCGAGGTTACGCACTAGTGGATTATGAAATCAACTTTCGCGCGCGTTTGGAAGTCCCCTTCTGCTGTGCAAGCTGCCTGGAGTAGTCCACTGCTCCCATGAAAATAAAGTCTTTCACTTTATACAGATTTGACAACATAAATTGAAAGCTGACAGTCTCCTCCACACCCTCCGGGCATTTTATAGCTCTAAGTGATTAAATGAACTCCCAGTCATTTGAAACTTGACTATAATTAAGGTGATGACAATGAAAAGCCCAGGCATTTTTATTCTTTGCCTGAAAAGTTACAGGTTTGCACAAACCAAATAAAGCTTTAAGGGCACATTTCAGTGCTCTTCATTAAAATATCGCTGGGTCATCATAATCTAAGCACGGAGATGACATTCAAATCTTCTTATCTTATTTATAAGATATACAGTTATCTTATTTTTTTGGTCACCTTTAAATAATACAGTTTAATAATAAAAATCATTACTGTATGATTTTTTAATCATCATCACTTGCAAAGATGCATGCTGGTTGGTTTGAGGTTGGGCAAAGTTATGAGATTGCCTATTGCTAGTAATTTACAACCTTTGTGTCGGTAGTATGTGAACTGATCATCAGCAGAAAACACAACTACAATCAGATAAAGCAAGTTGGGGGGGGGGTCAGCAACCAAGAACTGAAACCATTCTTAGAGGGAAAAAAAGAAATCGTACCATAGCTCATCACTGAGGTCTTACCCTCATGGGTAGATCTTCTGTACATTTATTATGAAACTTCGACCTGGAAAATGAATGTGGCGTATATGAACATTCATTTATGGGACATAATTAGACCTTAAGGACTGCTCTTGTAGCTTCAATGAGCTACACTACATTCGTGTGCTTTTTAAGATGTATATGGAAGGTACAAATGGTACAGAGTCCCCTTGAGGACATGAATGCAGTGACATCCAGTCACAAAGCCCCATAAACATAACGTTGCTCCAGTGCAGTATAACCAAGCATATGGACCATTACCTGATGAATTAAAAGCCCCAGCAAACACCAACAAGCATTTCTACCACCGTCTCTCACACACACACACACACACACACACACACACACACACACACACACACACACACACACCAGTTCTACCAGCAAATCCACTGACGCATAACCTCTGCTGAAAACCTTCATTTGTATATGCAATACTAATACCATATCAAGTGTTCAGTGAGTGGAAAAGCTGTTTCATTAGCACTCAAGCATCCTCTTTGTGTATTCTTCAGCACCAACTCGCTGCTTACAACAGTCAGACATATTTGTACAAAGGGCAACAATACGCAACCACCACCCCAGACAAGCACAATTTCGTAGAATAATGGGAGACAACTGTTTTAATGGAGGAGTCAAGGAGGCAAAAAACATCAGGCGAGAACAACCAAAACCTCAATATACGGGAATCGCAATCACAATAATGCACTTACAATAGCATCATGCAAGTGCATCAGACGTTTAAAAAATGTGTGTGTGTGTGTGTGTGTTTGTGTGTGTGTGTGTGTGTGTGTGATTATGTTGCTTCTCCTCATCATGTTATAAATGGCCCCATCTTTACTGCTCAAAAAACAAAGACATGGAAAAGGTTTGTGTTAAATTGCATGCTTTACTTGTTACTATTAAGTGGGAAAAACCTACTCAATGCAAAGCGGATGCAGTTTATCCCCCTGCAGGGGATTCCAAACAGCATTTCTCCTAGACAGACAGTGTGCAATCATTCACTTAATATTACAAACTGGTTATAAGAACCGATCGGATCGATGGTCCTAATAATAAATCCGGCATTATTTGCTATGTCAGTAGTCCAAGTGGTTATAATGAACTTTTTCATATCCGCCAAGATAGCACAAGACTTACAGTGCACATTTTAATATGACCTGGAAAACCTTCCGACCCAACTCCCAACTTTCTCGTCGCTACTACAGAACTTTAAATCACTGAACTTTCTCTCCATATTCAGCCAGGCTCCAGATTGTTGATGTTGGTGAGTCAGGTGCAAAGGCTGGAGACTCTGCTAAAGTGAGTTGCTCTGGCTATGCGTAATATTGTAGGATGTGAAATATTGTGGGTTGACAGATTAGAAGCGTAATCCGCCCACAGGCTTATCAGTACATGCCATGGCTGTGTCATCATTCATCAAGCTTTCTCTGCGGGAGAGTTCCAGTTCGAGAATGAATGAATAAACACACACAGATGCAGATGCACATACCCGGAGTGAATGGCACAAAACCCCAAAAGTAAATTCAGTGTGACTTGCACATTTTCTCGGCAGCATAAACTGCTGACGCGCAGGTGTTCTGCGGAAAGTACAAAGTAAACCTTAAAAATAGATCAGCACAATAAAATATGCTTAATAGGTAATGATTTCTTATAAGCGTCAAGTAAATATTACGTTTAACACACACACAAAAAAAAACCCACACATCTATTTATAGGACGCTAACAAGAGTATGAACAGCAATTAAACATGGTGGAGGGAAAACTGACTTGCATTTAAATGGAGGAGGAAAAAAATCAAGTGTTCACATTTTACATTTAAGGCAAGAATCGTTTGTACAAGAGGCATACGGAATACTATCATAGTTACTCTAAGGACAATTGCAACCCATCTGAGTTGCCTTTGATTTGTGAGGACCTGATTGAGACATGCAATAACTCCCCATAAGCCCCTGACACAAGAGCCCTCAAGACTCTACTCACAGTCCCAGTCATAATCAATGCGTGAGCCTTCTGAACTGCCAAGCAATAAGATAGGCCTCGCATCACTGAGACGCAAGTAAACTAGATATTAATGAGTTTGAAATGCCGAGAGCACTTGATGTTTTCGCCGCCAAACCACAGACGAATCCAATTTCAAGAAAAAGCCCTTCTTGAGAGAATCTCGGAAAATAGAGCCGCTGAACATCTCGGTAGAACTACAGTTAGCACTGTGCGTTGTGGTCGGTTGACACCAAGAGGGGTAGGAAAAGTGGCCGGAATACAAGGAAAAGCACGACACACCACTGTAAACTATGGAGGTGGACAATTACTGCCTTGTGACTGATGCTTCAGAGGCTTTTGGGAAGATTCTGCAAAGTGCCACTATTCCTGGTTGCCTCTGCCAGGAGGTTCAGACTTGGCCATTTTATTTTATTTTTTTTGTCTTCTTGTGTAGTTTACTTTACAGATTAAACAATTTCTATCGTGATAAAAACCCAAACATGGACAGTTGCTACATACTACAGGAGCAGGACCACACTGACAACAAAAAACAAACAAACAAACAATCATGTGAAAGCCGTGAAACTCAAATTCGTTTAACCCGGACATGCTCTTTGTACCTGGCCGTTTCAGCTCATGGTGCTTTAAATTAGTCTATTAATTTGGCTGTACAGCGGAACCTTGGATTGCGAGCATAACTCGTTCTGGAGACATGCTTGTATTCCAAAATCACTCGTATATCAAAGCGGGTTTCCCCATAAGAAATAATGGAAACTCAGATCATTCGTTCCACAACCCAGAAATATTTATATAAAGAAGATTAATACAAAATGTAAAGTAAAAATACATAAAACAAAATAACCTGCACTTTAGAATGGTGGCTGGTGTGAGGGAAACGAAAGAGTGTCAGAAACAGGAATATCAAAGACTACAACAAAAACACGGAAACTAGAGCACAAACAAGAGTCAAAACATGAGCAAGGCAAACACTAGAACATGGCTTAGCAATAGCGCGGGGAAATGCAGATTAATGCTTCCCAAACTTAGCGTTCATGAGTCAGTCTATTTATAGTCTATATAATTAGTGAGCATGGCGCAAATCCCAGAAGTATTCTATCCGTGAGTCCTCCGGCATGCACCGCTATTGGGAGTGCCCGAAAACAGGTGTGCTGCATGCGCTGTCCGCGTGGGCAGATCCATAACAGAGAGCAGGAGGATTATTGTGTGTTACTTTCACTACAACTCACAGAATCACTGCAGCCTGTCGGGTCACTGGGATCTTTTTCTTTTTGTGCGACTTTAACACGGAAACTATCCAATGATGGCTGCTTTTGCCTCCTTTTGAGGATTTCGCAGAAATGCGACATTGCATCGTCATTAAACAGATGAGTGACACACACACTAACAGTATACACTAGTGCGGAAGCCACAATCCTGCAGTGAGAGAGAGAGAAGTTGTGATCACGCGAGGCTCGGCAGACAAATACTACTCGTACTGCAAAACGTCGCTTGTTAACCAAGTCAAAATTTATTACACATTTTTGCTCGTTTGCGAAAAACTTGCAGACCAAGTTACTTGCAATCCAAGATTCCACTGTATTTTAGGAAATAGAGTCAACTAAATTAGTTAGAAAATTAACAACAAAACAGTCCCATGCATGTCTCTAGTTGAGTCCAATTATGAACGGTCAGAGGCAGAATTCACAGGCCATGCTCACGGCGCAGGTATTTCTATCTCTGGAGGGTTTTTGTTTCAGGGTATTCCATTGTTTCTGGGAGTATAGTGAGTTAAAATACAAATCCAGAATATAGATACAGATACAGTAAGCAGATAGGCACATATACTCCATAAATGCAATGCTAGTTAGATTCAACACTTTGTGCTGATGGCAGACAACTTCCAACTGCTGAGACTTCCAAGGAGATGTTTTGTCTATACAGATCCATATAAAATTGTCATGATCTTTACAGTGACATGCGAGATGTGAAAATGGATGTTAGAATGCGATTGGCAAGTAATAAGTACTCAGCTTTTGGCTTTTGAGGAAGTGGCAATGTCAGACTTGAAAATACCGGTAATCCAATTTTCAAGCTCCTGTGCTCGGAATTTTCAGCGTTGTTGCTGTTCAGGCATATTAACCTAACACAGCTGTCAGTCCTTAACAACTAACACACCCACAGTGCTTTAATGTGCAAGCCCATATGTTCTTGACTGTAAATATTTATAGCCATAAATTAATTGAGTCATGTTCTGTTTTTATCAAAGTGATGCACTAATAAAGATCAATATAAAACTTTTTCCAACATAAAACTTTACATGACATGAATGTACAATGTACTTCAGCATTAATTCATTGATGTACAATATTATACCAGAGAAGACTAATAATCAATGCTTGCACTAAGCCATGTTTGGTGCATCCATAACATGATTAATACTCGAAGGACACGCGGGGAGTGCAGATCTCCGCCAAGGAGGGCAGTCTATTCTTCTATGATATGCAACGCTGCAACCTTAACCATACAATATGTCTAGTTATATTTCCAATAGAGTTGTATTTCTACATTGGCTATGTTTTGCCACTAGTCCTCTTTATTGCCAGCTACCGGATTATGGCATTGTTGAGCGCAGACTTCCACAAAGGCCAAGTGGCATATCTTGCAATGTTAGCAAAATTTAAACAAATTTTTGGATCCACCCCGTGACTTGGATCTGTTCCAAAATTAAATGGGTTCTTCCTTGGCCCATGCTATACCCTGCCACCGTGAAAATATGTACCGTAAGTGTTGTGCAATCCTGTTTTTACAGACAGACGACCAGCACCCAAAACACAATCTCCTTGATGCTGTGCTATACATTTGTAGTTGTTATCTAGCAAAATTCAAAGCTTAACCTAAATAGCAAATTTTAAAATTTACAGCTGGATACCAGAGCTCAGTAAGGTACATTTTGTAATATTTAGGAATATACTTTTATTTTCGCAATTTATGACTTACTTTGAATCATTGTGTCATAGAATCCTACCCTCACAGCACATGCATAGAACATCGGCTTGTGTAGCGCGTGCATGATCGGCACATGACTTGGGCAGAAGCAGGTGTTCTGCCTTGGAATAATTACTACGACTATAAATAGACTTGCCTGTGCACGCCCAAGTCGCAAAGCTTTCGTCTGCCTTATCCACACCATTGCCAAACCTTGGATTTCCCGTGTTTGATTTTGTTGATCTCGCCTGTTCTGGCGTTTCTCATATTTCTGCTTAGCCCGTGTTATTCCAGTTTACCCCTGTATTACTGCTGCCTGTTTTGACTTTGACCTTGCCTGCCGTCTTTGTACCTCTGACCTGTCTTTTATTAAACCCATTATGGATTTTATCTCTGACTCCAGCCTGCGCGTGTGTCCACCTAAACACTACACTGCTACAGCTACACTGACACACTGGGTTAAACAGTCAGTGGAGTTGTGCTTCCTTAATATCAATTGATACATGTACACGACTTGTAACTATGTCTTTCATAAAATTACTTATAATTGCTGAAGTTCATGGTATGCTTATTTTAAATCAATGCCGTAATGGCGTTAAAGGGACCTGAGAGTAACAAGGGGAAGTACATTTTTTAAATGACTTTTGATCACTGCTATGGTTTATAACTATGATTTTTGTTAAAACCTTAATGAATGAAGTTTATGCACTTGCCATTACACAACTCTAAAATAAAAAGATCCTGACTAGACAGAACAGATGTGTCGGGGGTGAAATACAGGTTTAACACAGGACAGGTTGTGAAATTTACATTGTGTAAGGTTAAATTTTGAGGAAAGGTCTTTCTAATTTCAGAAACGTTTTTAGAAACCATCCTTGTCCTTTACAAAAAATGTTCACTCAAGCAAGAGCTCTGGTATTCTCCCAATGCTGTCACCATTACATGGCCACAAAAGGCTCTGGGCTAGAAGTACAATGCTCACAGCGAAGCAAAGAAGCCATCAGTTCCTACTCTCCATTTTAAATAATCCATTTAAAAAAAAAAAAGTCTGTTCTGCTTCTTGCTGGGGTGAAAGAAATTCGGTGAAACAGCAAAAAAAGTTTTTCCACATCAGTCAGAGGAGTGAGATAGCATGGAGCTGACAACCTTACTGTCACTTTGTGTTAGCATCCGAAGTACAAACTGTATTGCAGATCATGAGGAGTTCTGTGAAACAGTGACCATGCGAATGTGGCTCATCTGCTCTTTATTAGAAATTCATCTTTCCATGACATCACCAGATTATTCAACCTCATCATTACCAAGCCACAGTTGCTCCTGGACGACTTCTGACTACTTTGTACTTGACTCTGATGGTCAGCTTCTTACAGTCCAAGATTGAATGGTGGCAACTGATGTCTGCCTGGGCATGACACTCACACACACACTCACTCTCTCACTCTCTCTCTCACACACACACACATTCCCTGTGTAATGTATTTACTTGTATATAGACAGGTTTCCCTTTCAGCCTGGTAACCTTGAGCTGAAGTGACTAGGCACAATGTCAAGTGGTGCGAAAACTGAATCACACACAGACCACCACTACCAACAACAAGAAGATCATTTTTCCTTACTGAAAGAAAAATGCTGTAATACTAAATTATAGTCAAAGACATCTCACAGTCTGCAAATAGAGCCCTCCCTTGAGTTCCGAGTTACCACTTACAGGTTACTCCATGCTAAATAAAGCCAATACATGTATTGCTTAATCACACAGTTTTGTCAGGTTTAGTGACAGTGTACGGTCTTTACCATGTATGCCGTGGCACACATTTTCACACACTGCAGTCTGTTTATATGAGAAAATTAGACATTAGAAAATACCGTGAGTGGCAGTTCTCTGGGTTGAAACACCAAGATAAAGGAGGAGGATAGCTAGGTGTGAGTTACATATGAAATCCATTAACGAATCAACTATAAACAACACGTTACATTTGGCAGATGTCCTTATCCAGAGCCACTTACATTTATACAACTGAGCAGTTGTGGGTTAAAGGCCTTGCTCAGGGGCTCAGCAGTTGTATCTCAGCAGTCCTGGGACTTGAACTCACAACCTTCTAATCAGCAGTCCAACATCTTAAGCCCTGAGCTACCACTGTCCTCAGCTACATCGCTAGACAGCAAATCTAAAACTCCTCAGACTTCCAAAATGGTAAAGAAACGGGAGTGATGTATTCCCAACTGACCATATTTAACAGGATGTGCAAAAACGTCTAAAACATGCAAAATCAGATGACATAATTCACGAGGTGGCAAGTCAATATTGTTGTGAAAATCCAAACCGAGACATTTGTTAGTTAGCTAGCAGCATGGCACCAGTGGGGGTGCATCACGTCTATCTGGAGAGAGTTCTCTTCCTGCTTCTGGACATTTGTTTTGTTAAAGCAAAGGCTATTTGTAACGTTTCCAGCCATATTTGCTGATGTTTTCTGTCCTGTTTGTTTTTAATATGCCTTGCGGTCACTTTACAGTGAGGCAGTGTGAGTATTTGGATTAGGGTATGTGCCCATATAACTTTTTTTTTGGTAGAAAAGCACTGGGAGGGCACTGGGGAGCAAGCTGTGTCACGATAACACAATGGTGCCGACTCCCACTGAAACCAAGCCAAATAATGCTGTTTATGTTACTGGGACACCAGGGGATAGATTAACATACTGACTTTACTGTTTCCACACGATATCCTTACAGCCTAGAAGCAGTAAATAAATGGTTTCCAGTGTGAGTGTGAGTGGGGTACGGAAGGCTACAGTAACTCACTGAACCAAATAGCACAAAAAAGCACCTCAGAATGCAGAACAACGAAACAAGGAATAGTCGTGAATACATCACGTAGATACATGTGTGAGTAGCTTTGGTAATAAACCTTCTGCATACGAGTTCCTAACTGTTCCCATGTTCTGTATGTTACAAATACTTCCGCCTGTTTTGTTCAAGGTGTCAAAGTTCAGTAATCTGGCTGTTTTTATTATTACAACACTTTACTTCACTCACTGTTTCTGTATATTTGTCTGGTACAAATTTTGTAATCAATTTTTAACCCACTTCCCGTTAACCTATCGACTTGAAACTTGGTAGACA
>JAQMCW010000038.1:13344279-13354871 GCA_030068335.1 Chrysichthys cranchii
AATAAATAATAAAATAGATATAAGGTTGCTACTTCGCGGATTTCACGTTTCGTAACCCGCGCAATAGGTGAGGGATGACTGTATTATAAAAATACACAGTGCCATTCCATAAGAATTGTGCTTTCTGGCATCTTAAATGAATGAAAATTAAAGTCAGCAGTTCAAAATAATCAGCTCGTGGGTGTACGTCTTTACAAAAACCCGGTTTGTGCAGCGTTGTTTCCTGTTTCTCTCTATATTTTAGCTTTCTTGGTCTGTTTTATTCCCTTCGATTTATGCGTTGCTTTTTACCAAGTTACATCCTTCCAAGAACACCCCCCCCCCCACCCCCGTTCCCTTCGTGTCCCCTACGAGGGGCATAACGAGTTATTCTTGGCTCCACAAAGGAATATTACTCTGGACCCCGACCGTCCTTTAATTTCCAAATGTCTCCCACTAGTGTAAATTAAATTTCTTCCTATTTCCTTCTCGAATTATTAAGGCCTCTCTTCCCGCTGTGGCCCTTGTCATAGCATTTCACCATATCGGTAATGCAGCCTGTTCCCCTTAGTCGTTCTTCTGCTTAGTATCTTTCTAGTTCTCACCTTTGCCTCTGTCTAAGATCAAGCAATGAGAATTTTCCATAATGAAGTTTTCACGATAACGTGTCCGCTAGATAAGAGACCAGACACTTCTGCCTAACCACAATAATCAGAGCGTGCGGAGTAAAGCCGGGCTGCATTTGCACGGCTTTTTTTTTTTTTTATGCCGCCTTTTGTACGCTTTGTAAGTACTGCTCAGACAGACCTCATATAGACACTCAGAAATAATGCATAGTAATATGCGCTTACACAAGCATCACACACTGCACACTGGCATGTTACAGCTGGAGTGCTGTGTGTTAGACAGTCCAGATAGTGGGCAATGCGTATTTGTGACACCATCAGATAAAGTACCAGCATTAAGGGGGTTGGGGGGGGGTGTCTGGTGTAGTTTGCACTGTCGTCTGAGCACATGTATATCTCGGGACTGAAAAGCCTGAAGACACACAGCCACATTATTCCTGATAGAAATAGCAAACCACCATAATACACCTTCACAACCTTGTGGATAATCACACACCTTGAGATTTACACTTGTCTGTCAATCCTGGACAGTGTGCCTGCGCGCGCTCGCGCATGTGTGTGTGTGTGTGTGTGTGTGTGTGTGTGTGTGTGTGTGTGTGTGAGCGAGAAGTGGGAGGATTGGTGTAAAAAACCCTCACATTCTTCAATGGGCTGCTCCAGCTCTGTGTCATCTGCTCAGTTGGCTACTACATAGTGACTGTAAGACCACATTTGTCCTTCTCTCTAAATCTCCCCGTCTCTCTCTCTCTCTATGTGTTTCTCTTTTCCAGGCTCCAGCCCTCCTCCCTTTCTCCATCTTTCCTTCTCCTCTGCTTCTGTCCTTCCTACCTCATCCCGTGTTTTTCTTTCTCTCACCTTCAGAAGACCTTCTCATCCACCTGAAACGACGACGACCAAAAAGAGCCCAGATTTACATTAGAGAGCAAAGAAGAATGGAAAAGGCAGGAACGGTTGCCATGGAAACATGAGTTCAGTTCTATGCTAGCTAAAGAAAGAAAAAGGCTATGTGCCAATGGGAGTCTTATTTAACCTTGATTCGAGTCATTCTTTGGAGTGGTAACAGGTGCTGGGCACATGTTTTACCGCTGTTTGCCTCAGGCTGGACATTTTGCTAGTCGTGCCTGTAGAGTAATTGTGAGGAAAAAATAATTACGTGCAGTTAGAGTGACTTGAAATAGTCAAATTGGTCCTGCATCTCCATTTTAATCTGTCCTTTTCTTAAACTGGTTCCCGTGTCAGTCCCATCAAATGTGATTCCTGTTCTTTATGTGAAAGATAGGGGCAGATGCAGAGAAGATGGTGACCATGTAAAAGGGGGCACTCCAAACCCTAGTGAGAGCCTTCACAGATAAGTGGAGGTTAAAGTTAAGTTAAACGGCCAAGTGGGGAATAAATCTTGAATGGGATGTTCAAAAAAGCATGGGTGTGTGATGGTCCGGTGTCTACACACAGTGTTTCTTTAATATGAATATTTACATGCATTTGAATAGTTCTTCATATGTGGCACGTCTTCCGTTTGCTTTACTGACGGCGTGCACTCGAGCTGGCACGGACTCCATAAGTACGTGTAAAAGCAGACGATTCGTGAGATCAAAACCATGGGTGGGTATTCTGAACACATTCTTCAGTGGAAGAGAGAAATCTTGAGAAATATCTGACCTTTTTGTTCAAAGCAATTACAAATGCCACAATGTGACAAATTTGCATACGTTTATGCAAGTCACACTGAATCATGGATATTGAATATTGAAACTTTTTTTTTCTTGTGGCAGTGGTAGCCTAGCGGTCAGGGCATCGGACCTTTGATTGCAAGGGCCCAGGACCGACAAGGTACCCTGGGGTACCCTGAGCAAGGTATTGTCCCCAAGCACTGCTCCCCGGGCTCTGCATTGTTCGGCTGCCCCCTGCTTCACAAGGGCGAAATGCAGAGAGTTCATTTCGCTGTGTCACACTATGCTGTCCTGCGGATGCAGGTTTTTGGTATGTCCCTTATATTAGCAATTAAACAAGACTTCTCCCACGTTCTAAACAGCTTTATTGTTGGCTGATTAAGCGGTCATCCCAAAAACCTGCACCCACACCGGCCCTCCATGGCTCGGATTGCCCACCCCGATGTAGGGTGTACTGGCATCTTAACAAAGAGGCTGCAGATTTGCAACCAACTGAACCCCCCGCTCTCGTCCCTCCCTTTTCAGGTGTCTATTAGAACCATCAGCTGGGCATCAGGCGCTGCCAGTTTACACCCTGAGTGCCTCTAAAATGATGTCATCGTCCATCACTGCACCAAGTAGCCAGTAAACTGATGAGGTTACTTTAAATAGATATTTAGAATTTGTATTTCATAATTTAGGCTGTAAAACTAGAGGCCGTAACTTCCATGTAAGATGGTGCGGTGTGTTCCACGTTGTGGTAGCGTTTTATTTCTAGTGAATGTTGTTACTTGTTCCGTGTTGTGGTAGCACGTCACTGCTAACATTAAGAGTTATTTCCCTCCATATAAAGAGTCAAATATTGGGTTTTTCCAAACAAAAATAAGAAAAATACAAAGAGCCAAAAAGTTTTCTTAACATGACCGAGGTTAAAGTTAAGGTAATGCTTTAGGACAGGGCTATTCAAATGGCAGCCCGCGGGCCCGAATCCGGCCCTTTAACGACTTGAATCCGGCCCCTTTGTCATTTGTAAATTTGAAAAAAGTATAAATAAATAATATTTCCAATAATAATAATAATAAAAATTATAAGTCAGGAGGCATCCAGCGCCACCAAGCTGCCACTGTTGGGTCCTTGAGCAAGGCCTTTAACCTCACATGCTCAGTTGTATAAATGAGCTAAAAATGTAAGTCGCTCTGGATAAGGGCGTCTGCCAAATGACGGTAATGTAATAATAATAATAATAATAATAGTTTTTTATTCATTCCCCTCATTAACGCCACTCCCGCTCTTGACACAGCTGTACAAGGGCCTGACCTTAGACGACTTCTTAACCTACCGGTTGACTCCAGCTACAACTGAGACAGCAGGCTATGCTAACACTAGCTATGCATTTCATGTTGTTAATAGTAGCCTAAATGCCATCGAAAAATATCCCTCTCAGCTCTTAAAAAACATAAAGTGGATCTTGAAAATCGACATCTCAACAGCGAGTGGACAGAAAAGTACCTGTTTATCTTACCACCAAATGCAGGAGGAAAGCCCATGGGTTTTGGCATTTAGTTGGTAAAAGAATCTAACGTGAAGAGGCATTTTCCAAGTGAGCAACCCAACTTTGAAACAGAATTTCCAGCTGGTTCGGGTGTTCGCCGACACAAAATTAGGAGTCTGACAGCCTCCTATGAGCAAATGCGACTCAACATAACGGCATCTTGCTCAGATCAAGAGAACGCTACTGCCGCATCCTTCTGTCTGGCACGGATCCTGTCTACAAAGAAGAAGCCCTTCACGGACTCGGAGACTATTAAAGACTGAAGATAGCTGTTCTAAAGGAGATCGTTAACGATAAGAATGTGACGTCAACCATTAAGAAACTCCCAATGTCTGACACATCAACCATCTGGCCAGTGGAAGTTTTGGCTCAGGATGCATTTGAAATGCTTGTGGATGAACTGAGATGCGCAGAGGTCATGTCTGTGGCTGTGGACGAGTCTACTGACAGGAGTGACGTAGTGCAGACATGTCCATACGAGAGAGTTTTTGACGGCCAAGCCTTTTGTGAGGACATACTGGGATTAGGGCTGTGTTAAAAAAAAAAATCAATTCATCAATCAATATCGATTTTCATTCGAAAAATACGATATCGATTCAAAATTTCACGGATCAATCTTTTCCTGTATGCACTACTTTATTCTCGCGACCGTGCAAGGAGAGCTCCGCTGAAGTCCCCGTCTGGCCTAAAGGCCGATGTTTGGCAACACTTCAGATTGAAAACTTACGAGGATAGAGACAACCGGGATAAAACAAAAGCAATCTGCAAACTGTGCCATATCGAAGTAAAATATTGTGGAAATACCACAAATCTCCGAAACCACTTATCCAGGCACCACACTGACATAGTTTCAACTAAAACATCAGGGGCGAATCAAACCGCCCTTGAGAAAGGATTCGGGGTTCAATTGGCTTCAAATTCTCAATGTGCCTTAAGCATTACTGAGGGAATCGGCATCTTTATTTGTAAAGACATTTTATAACCAAGCAAAACTAGTATCGACACAAAGAAATCTCTAAATAAATCGATATCGATATCGAATCGAGCGTTGAATCGGATCATGACCTTGTGAATCGGAATCGCATCGATTCAGGAAATCAGCAACGATACCCAGCCCGAACTGGGATTAATTCCTTTGGAGGGACAAACAACTGGCGATGAACTTTATGAGAACATTGCTTCTTATTTCCAAATCCGTCGTAACTTCGTCAGCACTAACGCCGCAGACATTATGATGGTTATATAACTAGGATGATGGTTATACAAGGCTGTGCTGTGCACCAAACTCAGCGGTGAGTTAAATAACACAATAAAGTGCGTGTTATGGCTGGCCTTAATTTCACTAGATCCACATCCAGCCTGCAACACCGCCTGTTTCGTCAGTTACCCTCAGACAGTTCAGCCGAGCATAAGGATTTCACTCACTCATTCATCTTCTGCTGCTTCATCCTGTTCAGGGTTGCGGGGGGAGCTGGAACCAATCCCAACTGATATCGGGTAAGAGGCGGGGTTACACCCTGGGCAGGTCGCCAATCCACCACAGGGCGACACACAGAGACAAGCATCCATTCACACTCACATTCACACCTACGGGCAATTTAGACAAGCCAGTGAGTCTAATCCCCTCTGCATGTCTTTGGACTGTGGGAGGAAACCGGAGTACCCAGAGGAAACCCACGCAGACACGAGGAGAACATGCAAACTCCACACAGAAAAGTGCCCGGGTTGACCCGGGGATTGATCCCCGGATCTTCTTGCTGTGAGGCGACAGTGCTAATCCCCACACCACTGGCACGGCCCAGCAAAACGATCTGCTTGTGTATAATTACATTAGGTGGCTAAGCAAAGGCAACCCAGTAAAATGCTTTCTTTTCACTGCACATATTTAAATTCCTATACTTTTACAGGGAACACGTCGGAAATGAAAATGTCCGACCCCTTGGCACTTCACTCTGTTCAAATCCGTCCCTTCTTAAAAAGTAATTGAACAGGCCTGGTTTAGGGGTTAGGATTAGAGTTGGGGTTAAGGTTAGGTGCAGGCGTAGCAATAATTAGCTACATTAATCATTTCAGTGAAAAGATATCTCCAAAGGATAGCAAAGCCAATCACACACGTGCATGTGTGTGCATGTGTGCGCGCGCGTGTGTATTTCCATGCTCTGCTATATTTCCAATTACAGTCAAAATAAGGACGAGCTTTGAAAGCATGACTTACAATACAACCAGGTAAAAGCTTGCCATCCTTCTGTCTCTCAGTATACAGTACATATGCACACAATGCACTGATTCGAACCACGGGTGGGAGCGGCAGTGCACTTTTTCATCAAGAACAAAAAAACATCTGCTCAACGTCACGGAAAATGTCGAGCTATGAGGAAAATGAGAAATAATACAGATCAGAGAGTGATGAAAGCACAAAGAGGAGGGTTTCAAAGAAAGGAAGAGAGACAGAGAGAGAAGGACAGAGAAAGGGACGTATGACAGGGAGGGCATGAGTGGAGCAGGAAGAGCTGCGACGTGGATGCTGTGGAACATGAGGTGAGCTACCGGAAGATGAGAACGGACCTGTATGAGGAACAGGAGAGGAACGAATCCTGAAGTGTCTGGTGATGAATGCCTCTGAGGCAACTCTCTCTCTCTCTCTATCTTTCTGTGTCTCTCACGTGGCAGTTTTCTCTGGAGTACCTGGGCTGATTCTTAAGCAGAATAATCAAGATAATCTCTAAGAAAGGTCTCAATTGACCGATTTTAACACAATCTACAGCATAAAAGGTCAGGCGTTGTTTACAAGCTCACACACACATTGCAATTTAATTATCACATAATATTGCAGAATTTCACTAAGCCATTAGAGGCACAAAGACACGCTGGACTCTGGAAAACAATGCCATTTAAGTGAACTGAACGGCACCGTGAGTCTGTGCTGAAGAATGATTTCAGCATCTAATCCCCCTAGTCTGGTCATTTCCATAAACATAACTGTGTATGAATCGGCAAAGGAAATTTTCACCTTCACACGGAAAGTAGCACATAGCGTTCATTTCCTGTGCTAAATCCTACTTCCAGCCTATCCACTATCGTGCAATGCTAATTGAGCTAAAGGCAATTTCTCTCATATAACGCTCAGGTTTTTGGGGATTTCTATGACACCTTTATAACCCAAGTGTGATATTACATTATTAAAAGAAATGTGATTTTTGCCCAGTCATCTGACATCGAACAAATGTATAACCTTAAATTTGTCAGAAAAGGGTTTTCGAGCAAAGGCCTAAAAGCAAGTTTCCTTCACGTCTGAATTAACCTTTCAGTCTACGCTTTATTCATTTATTTATTGCCACATTAAATGTAAAAAAAATAATAATAATAATCATTTCTACCACATACTGGCCACAGTTGTTCTTAGCGGTGCTACCAGAGATGGGTATGATCACTCAAACGCTTCTTTTGTCACTTTTATTTTTAGGACTGTAAATCCTGGCTACACGAGCTCACATCATTTTATCTTACCGTGCTCATGGCATCAAGGTCATTTGTTTTGTCCCAGGCTAAATATATGTTGCACCAGTATAAACCATTTAGCTCGACCTTTAAATCAATTCAGCACTTAGCTTTTGGAATCTTGACAGAATCCACTCTAAAAACCCACTAAAAGGTAACTAATATAAATAGTGTGTGTGGAGGCAGAAAGCACTAGCTAATATTGCTTATGATAAATCACGGCGGGATATGAATGCTGAAAGAGGTATGGCCTCGACTTGTATCATAGCACATTTTAATACAGAACTAATTATGGCCTTCAAGTGGTCGCGATCAATAACGAGAGTGGGAGGGGAAGAAGCGTTTGGAAACGTTTTGCAGCAAGGGAGAAAGCTAATTTGTCAAATGGATTCTTGCAACCCTCTCGCCCATGCGGAAGCAGCACCTCTGCCAAAACGCATCCTCTGCTTATTTAGCATTCCCGTTACGATATCATGTCCAATTTGCTCGATCTTTCTAAATGACTGCCAAATTTTGGCAAAGACTTGATTCAAATCAGCAAGACAAGTTATCAAAGGGGCCACGAGGCAGTTGTGTGGTCTGTGCCAGGCTAACCTGTAGCAGAGCGGCTTCCCAACAGGCCCACTTCTCACAGTAGGGGAAATGCTTTTACTTATTTATGTCAGCAGCATGATCGCTCAACTGTTTGTTTGAAGATGAGGCCTGTGATGATAAAACCTGCTTGAGTAATTGTGCCGTTAAAGATTGCCGCAGCGCAACCTCTCCATCTCTTTCTGCAATCAAGCTGATATCGTTCCTCCCCCCCCGACTCCCCATGTCATCATGTCAGAAGATTTGCCCTTTGAGCTAAGATTGGCCAGTGTGAGTTTCGCTGTAGCATCAGGGGCACTGAAATAAGCATCGACTTCTGTGCCACATGTTCCATCTTCCCCATCTTTCCCAGCACTGGTTTTCATTATACTCTACATCTTAATAAATAGTCTTCTTTTTCCAATCAAGTAACATGAGTGAGCCCGTATAATGTCCATTTTTACGTCCAAGCATTGATTTTTTTTTTTTTTTTTTTTTAGCTCAGTGTATTGCAGCAGTATTACAGCTGTAGTGAAACCATGCAGACTCTGTACCTCAGCATGACTGGAAGCACATGCATCATTAATGCCTACACTAGACTCTAATCAAAGATAACACGGTTTGAAATCAGTTAAAGTGTTCCTATTAGGTGGGAAAAGGGTAATCCTTAATGGCTTGCCCAATGCACGTGTGATGTATCATAAAGACAGGGGTTAAATTGGGTAGAAACACTCGGGAACGCTGCTCCAGCACTTCTGGATTATGCAAAACTGTATGCAGCGCTTGGCTCCAGTTTGATCATTTGAATGAAATGTAAATAAATTCCAATGCAATGTTCGAGAAACCCGTTTCATTATTTGAGGTTTCATTATAGGCAGCGACATGCTAATCAAACCTCCCTCTTTTCTGTTCCCGGATCAGTCAGGTCTCTGAACGACATGATTAGTACTTTTAAGAAGCCTAGGTTATTGCTTTTATTCATGCTAGAACACTATCTTAAGCGATTCCAACGTATCCTGACACTAGCAAGCTAGACATTTAACCAATGTTAGGCATATGTTGTGTAAAGCTGACGGGCGAAATGTGCAATTACTAGAGAGGCTGTTGATCTGTGCACTCAAAAAACACAAACTTAACTAGTTAATGATAAAGTTATGTAACTAGCTAGGTGGCAAGTATATCTATCAGATCCTTATTACTACATCAGAGAAAAACATGGCCTTCATGCGCTATCAGAGATATCGTAATTAAAAGTTCCGGGCATGAGTGGTCAAACAAAGTCATAATTACTAGTAGGAAACTTGAATTTTTCCATGATACACAAGTTGCTAAGTTGTCGGGTGGAGAGGGGGATGGCACAAACACACATGGAACATCGTGTTCATAAACAAAAAGTCTGTTTAAAGAGAATGGGATTGCTAAACCTCCATTCGAGGTTTTTTGGGGGTTTTTTGAGTTGAGTTAATGTAATTTGCTGCAGCATCCTCCACTGTCTATCTCAACGTGGCGAGTCAACATAGAAAACATCAGCCAAAAAAAAAAAAAAAAAAAAAAAAAAACGATGCTGCGTCCATATTTGTGGTAGATTTCCAGCCACAGACTTAAATGGGTGACAAGTCATAATTACGGTTTTCAATTTCAGAAGTTCTTTTAGAGACTCTTATGACAAGCACGTGAAGGCAGCAAAAGACAAGGGACTATTAACTACATTGAAAATAAGAAATTTAAACACAAATATTGTTTGCTGGGATATGTCAAATCAAATCAAAAGAAATTAAATCTTTCTAACCCAATTGTGGCGGCGTGGGCGTGGCTGGGCGCTGCCTAGTGGCCGGAGAGAGAAACTGGGCAGGTAAGTGGCAAAGTGGCTATTCAAACCGGCTATTAACGTCTGTTTGTTTATATCTTGCAGTGAGCGGCAATGAGGGACACCGAAGGAGCAGAAATGCTGTTGGTGCCTACTTGTGGTTGATGTTATATGTTGTCTGTCAAGCTGAAAAGCATTAATAAACCCCTGTCCTTTGTAACCCGGTTTGAGAGAGTGTCGGTCTGCACTATGCCTACCCTGGGGACCATCACACCAATGTTATTCCCATGGAATTAATTATAATTTGTGCATCTCGGCAAGAACAAGATTTATATAAATAAATAAATAAACAGTTTTGGAAGGATACTGAGATGTTCATGGTATGGCAAGTTCAAATTCAGGCCACTGTGAGCATAAAAGTTAATAGTACTGTCTAGGAATTATGGATTTGAACTGTTAAGCAATTTCAATGCTATGACATTCCAGTATAAATGGTTTATTCAATTGATGGGTCGCATGGGGCAACAGGGCATCTATGCCAGTATTTCTTCTATCCTGAGCAAAAATGAACAGTATGGGAGACCACGCTATCCATTATTGTTTGGGGCGCATACCAACAGTGTGACGCTACTCTCAGTTTCTGATATAAGCAACTTTTCTCAGTTGATGCATATGTACAGTGCATTCAGAAAGTATTCAGACCCCTTTCAATTTTTCACCATTTGTAATGTTGCAGCCTTCTCAGTACCCAATAATGGCAGCATAAACATGGAATTATAGAATTCTTTGCAAATGTATTAAAAAAGAAAAACTGAAATATCACGTGGACGTAAATATTCAGACCTTTGCTGTGACACTGACATATTTAACTCAGGTGCCGTCCATTTCTCTTGATCGTCTTTGAGATGGTT
>JAQMCW010000038.1:13357961-13368196 GCA_030068335.1 Chrysichthys cranchii
GTGTATTCATCCGCTGATGAAATACAGCGCATACTGTTTTATTTCGATTTAAATGTTCTTTTAATGTTTGAATTAACGTTTTTTAAAAATTATATTTTATATTCCAGAGTCCCGCGAAAGCCAAAAAATTCTGCGATTCAAAATTTGAAAATCCGCGATGTACTGAACCCGCGATAGGTGAACCGTGATATTGCGGGGGTTCACTGTATTAAATTTATTTTTTTTAAATAATAATAAGTAATCACTTTAATTTTCTTATACAATATATTATTATTGTTGTCTTAATGTTTGTAACCGTCTTGCCCAATAAAAATAGTTGATCACAAAAAAAAAAAAATAATAATAAAAAAACAAACAACAAAACTAATTTAAAGGTTATTGCTCTTAGCTGCCAGATAACAGGGTGCTGATATACCCCATAGTTCCCTATAGTCAATTCCAGAGCTACTTCCAGAGCCGAAAATTACAGTCAATACACCTAAATTAAGTTAATAATTAACTAACACTGACCCTTTCTGACATTCCTTACACGTGTGAATCTTTACTGTTTCGTGAGATGATGAGAAAATTCTTGTAAATGTACAGAAGTTATTTATAGGAAAACAAATGTATGTGCACTGATCTATGTGTGCTCTGTTCTTTACGCGCTGCAGGGAAAATGGTCTTTATGTTTCAGAATTAAGGTATAGTCATATGCCGGATTTCACAGAGATGTTCTGCAGAACATCTGGTGCACATAATTCTCTGGCAGCAGGCGTGGAATAAATGACAGCTTCTGCAGTCTGCTTAATTGCTACAAGAGCCAAAAAGACAAATGTCAGAAATGAAATTTTTACCTCAGTGAAATTCAGTCCATTTTAGAGCAGATGATCACAAGTTACACGGTTAAAACCTGGACCAGGGCGACTATGGCTGGCGTGTTTGCCACGTCAAATCAAACCACGCAAAAGGAAACACTTTTGGCCCACACCAAAAAGTGCAACGTTTGGGCAATAAGAATAATGTAACCTGAAACTCTCAGCGATAGGTAGCAGCGATCTAGACTTGTTTATTAGCTAAAAAAAATCGGTCCAATTAGCTGTAAGCTAGTTTTGCACTTTTGGTGTTACCACTGTTTTACTATTTAAATTATGACGCATGCAAAGTTTGGCATTACGCCTCAAACGCCTCAGACGCACACAGGTTTGTGTACTCCAGTAGCTCTGTTAGCGTATTCGCACCAGCTAACCCTGCAAAGCTCCATTTGTGATGTCGGTAGAACTGACAGTTTGTCCATCACTAAAATACAGCTAAAACACAATGCAGTACTTCCTCGAGCTTGCTGGGGAGATATCCTTAGCATTCACAACCAAGTCCTTTCCATGAAGGTGAGCAAAATATCTCGAGGGTAATCAATACAGGAAATGATGCTAATATTCTAGCTTTTATGTACCCATCTAAATATCTTTATTTCATTTGCCTGAGGGCTGTAGACAGGGTCTGACAAAAGTCTAGCTAAAAAGTGATTTATAATGTTTATAACACCGAGGGAGATCCACTAAAGCAACCTATAAACAATATGAATAATGAAACAGGATAAAAGCTGGAGTTGGCCAGATAGTGCAACTGCAGTCCCGTGGCAGCAAATTTATATGGCGTACATATACTTCACACCCAGGATCCTGTTTTACCACCTGCATAGATCTTGTCCGGGGAACTATATAATGCAGTGGGTAAAAAGTGCTGGGCTAATATCTAAACTCAACTTTAATTTTAACCTCAACGTCTAGGGAGAAAAACAATCTCTTTCTTGGCTCTTGAGGCTTTTTGCATTCTACAAACTGCCCCATAATTATAAAATGTAGTACAAATGTATGCACAAGCACAGATTAAGGACTCAAACGATTGCATCGGTGAGCTTTCATCATTAAGCACTCCTTCTCGAGAGCCTGCAGACAGACAGAGAGGGTTGTGGTGCAGAGGAAATGCAAATGAAAATATGGTGGGAGAGGGAATAATAGAGGTTGGTAGGTAGGTAGGTAGGTAGGTAGGGGTAATATATATATATATATATATATATATATTACCCCTAATATATATATACAGTAAGTAACTAGAAGAAATTAGAATACAGGGAACCCCCACAATATCGCGATTCACCCATCACGGGTTCGGTGCATCGCGGATTTTCAAATTTTGATTCGTGGAATTTTTTGGCTTTCGCGGGACTCTGGGATATAAAATATAAAACAGTACGCACTGTATTTCATCAGCGGATGAATACACAGTGGCGGTGTACGCCACTTCCGCTTGAACTAGTAAACAGGCTGTAAACAGGAAGTGACCTCACCGGCAGGCAGTAAGTACACGTAGAATTTTATATGTTGTTAAAATTACGTCTGTTTAAGAGTGTAGAAAGTGTTTAAGAGCTTAGGACGTGTTTATAAGAGTGTGGGAAAGGTTAATAAGAGAGTGGGAATGGTTTATAAAGCCTTAAGACATATATGAATAATAAAATAACTGTTAAACAGATTTCACCTTTCGTGACGGGGGCGGGATGGAACATAGCCCCCGTGATAGGCGGGGGTTCACTGTACTACCTAAATAGGTAACCTTAGCTTAATATACAGTTTATAAGACAATAGCTAACAGTAACAAAATAACAAGCAACAAAATTAGCAAAAAAATAAAAAATGATTAAATACCTGGGGCAGGACTCCCATTTGAACCCGGTGAATATCCACACCATGGGCATGCCCTTGAGGCCGTCCACCACCAACCAGCAGGAACTATGACTACTTGTATTTGGTTACTTTGAGCTTTGATAAGGTGTGTTGTGTGCTTGGATTCGCTTGTGCATTACTAACCAAATTCACATTGATTATAAAATAACAGCCCTATTTCTATTTATTCTCCGTAGCCGAATCCTTTTCATCAATGTGTATCTGGGTCAGGATGGTCAAGTGCGAGGAGCCGCATCGACTACTGATTAACCGTCATAGAACCATAATCAATAAGACTCTAAATTAAAACCTCTGGGACGAAGTGCACGCTGCACACGGGCCTGTTTGTTTGTCTCGGCTTGTCCGTGGTTCTGTATGTGAGTTTGTGCTTCTGTGTGGCCCACAGGGAGCTCTGCCTGAGCATCTGTCACTGTGAATGCATCCCCGTGGTCACACAAGACAAATCAGAAAAATCCCAAGACAGCAAATTGCCCGTGCTGGAAGATGTTCTATCGACTGAAGCAGACTTGAAGACATGCATGTTGGACTTCCTTCCTGAATTAGTCAGCTGGCCACAGGGATTGTGGGATTGTTACAGTGAGAGTCAAGCCGAATCCTAGGCAGATTGGTAGTAGGACTGTTATTCACCCAGGTGCCCTCCAGCAGGGTTACTACTAGGTTAGGACCATTTCGCTGGTATAAATAGCAACATCCTACAGTAGCTCTGTGAATAGTTAGGCTACGAGTGCATTCTGTACATCTTGCATGCTAGTTTGGTAAAGGGCTGTATGTAAAAATAAATAAACAAAATAAATAAACACTCATCCGATTTACAAACTGGACTGGATTTTCATGTGAATAAAAATAGCACAACGTTGTCCATATTACACCAATGAACATAAATTATGGATCAATCCTACCTGAAAGGGTAAAACACATGGTGGTGTTTATGCAAATAAATGATTTTAGCAGCTGTGGTATGCTTTAATGCCAGAAAGTCACTTCAGGGACCGTGAATGCATGCGTGCGCAAATCAATACCACTGGAGGGCATGTATTAAACAAAAGAAAGTAGGAATAAACAGAATTACGAAAAAAGGAATAACCTCAATGAACTGGGAGTCAAAATGAATACAGATTGGTATACAGCGAGAAGGTCCTGGGTTCGAGCCCCGGGTTCGGCACAGATGCCTTTCTGTGTGGAGTTTGCATGTTCTCCCTGTGTCCGTTTGGATTTCCTCCGGGTACTCCGGTTTCCTCCCACTGACCAAAGACATGTGCTTTAGGCAAATTGGCTACCCTAAATTGCCCGTAGGTGTGAATGTGTGCGTGTGTGAGAGCATGAACCCGACTCCCGAGTTAGGGGAAGGTTGGGCGTGGGGCTAGTGACCTCACCCTGTTGAATGCACTTGGCTTCGGAAATGTCAACCGAGCTCCGTGGGGCCGTACGGCATGTACAGGACCTAAGGGAGACAGAGTGTCCCCATAGGAAGAAGAATCACTTTGCATTAACACAAAGATATCCCAAATTCTTACTCTCTGAATGGACTGTTGAGGTCAATCATATGCGATAGCCTTCGCAGCCAACAATTGGGCTCTCACCAGAACCCAACTAAACGCCTATGAGGGATTTTGGACTGACATGTTAGACTGCGCTTTCCACTACCACATCAAAACACCAACTAAGGGGATCACTTTTAGAAAAAAGCAGCTCATCCCTCCAGTAGTTAACAGTGACTTGTAGAATCTGTGCCAAGGTTAACCGAAGCTGTTCTGGGAGCTCATTATCGCCCAACTACTTGCAAAGTCTCTAGGTGTTTTATATCCTTTATATCTATCTATCTATTTTTCTATCTATCTATCTATCTATCTATATATATATATATATATATATATATATATCAGAACAGAAAAGGTCACAGCGAGAGCTAATTAAAATGAAGGCGAGAACGTGACCAAGAAAAGAAAACAACGGCAATCAATCTGTAAACCTCAGGAAGAACTCAGGAATTGAAACAGTATCACACCTGCCCCCAAAACTTTAATAAAAGTGGACCAGTATATGCACCATGCGTGAATCTTGATCATCAACAGTGTTTGGACGATTTACGTTCGAATTCTGGTTTGCTATTTCAGATCAGTTTTAATTGGCTAGTTTGTACTGGTGTTCAAACTGCATGTGAATGAAGTTGTGTCATAGCCCAGTGGTGTCCAGTGTCCCTCAACCACAGCTGATGCAGACAAGGATAAAGTTATTCCAGGAGTTGTTTGCTCTCTGGTATACGGTAACTGTGAGACTCGCTTGCCAACAAGCTAACATTTTGTTCACAACACTAGCTTGACGAGTCAAACAGCACAAAAAAATCTTGCATCCGAATAAAAATAGAGGTTTTCTAAGTATATTTCAGCTTGCATTAAAGTATATATATATAAAAAAAAATACTTATAAATGCACTTGGGTCTCAAACCTGAAAGTAAACCAAGTTATTGCACTTAATGAACAGTTCATATTTAAGGCAAAGTCAGTGAATCCAGACACGAGCTGTTAATGTCCTCCCCCACACGTCATTATAAGAAACAGCAGCAATCATTCACAGTACTTTTGTAACTTTACTATACTGAATTTACAAGTACTGCAGAATTAAACTGGAAATCACACACACCCGCGCACGCACGTGCACACGCGCACACGCAAAGAGGGATTACGAACTAATATGTGCTTTCAGGTTTTAAAATAAGGCCCTTTCCTTTGGACATCCCCTTTAGGATGAAGCTACTGAGAAAATTTAATTGTTTCTTGTCCCTTCCTCGAATTAAAATTTCACCCTTACTTACAGGAATGTAAAAAATATATATATGTATTAAAGGCAGGATCAGTGATTTATCATTCACAAGTATGTATTAAGTTAGCGTTGTAATATTTAGTGGAGTTGTCAATATCTGTTCATAGAAAAACCCTGGTCTGTGTGGTGCTTATGTTCTATAACTTGGAAAAAGACCAATATGAACCTTAAACCCACATTTTCCTGCCTGTCCCAATATTTACAGCAGCTGACCCCATGCAAGACAGCCATGCACAAGTGTGCGGTCAAACCTACAATCTATAATCGATCAAAATAGATCATCTCGCTCTCTCTCATTGTGTCTCTCTTTCCTGCGTCTTGTCACAGGTGATTTGTCAGGCAGGTGGATTATTATTGGCTGGCCCCTGTGGACACCGCCTCTCCATGTACATCAGTGTTAAATGGAAGAATTCAGCTGGCTGCCTGCACTGATTGAGCCTGACACACACTTTGGGCATTTTGCCTGCCAGTGGCTTTGGGTCCCTAAGCAGGTGTGGATTAGAGTCATCCGTCCGTCCTTTTTTTTTTTTTTTTTTTTTTCCCTATTCTTGGACTCCGTTTATTGTCGTTCTTTAATTTATATTTTCTTTCTTTCGGAATGAGTACGGCAGGCACTTTTACGTAATGAATATTTTTTTTTAAAAAATCTAAGAAAATGAAACCCGGGTATATAGAATGAAAACATGAGAAGCCTACATATGCCTCCGAAGCACAAATGAATAACATGATAAGCATGTTTTCGATCCTGGAATGCACGTCAACACTTTATTACTATACGTTGGTGGCTAATATGCATCCTGACTCGACTTACGTTGGTTGAAGGGTCAGAATACCCTAAAACTAGTATTCTTGTGTTTACATGTTACTCCCTAGGCTACTTAGCGGCAATGCATACTCTGCCTGATGTTCTTTGGGTTTTATTTCATATTACCAGCTGGTCTTTTGTAGATACATAGTATGGCCAAAGGTTTGTGGACATCTGACCCTAACACACATGAGGGTCTTTCTCATTCTCTTGCCACAAAGTTGGAACTACACAGTTGTATAGGATGTCTTGTGTAGTGTAGCTTTAGAGAGTCCCTTCTTTGGAACCAAGAGACCCGAACCTGTTCCAGCAAGATGTCCCTGTGGACAAATTATCCTCTATGCTCATTACATAAAATCAGATTTGGATTAGGGCAATCTTGCAATATTGTAGGACCTACATTGGTAAAAATGACTTTTTCCTCCTTTTTATTCCAGTATAGGATGTTGGAGTAACACTGTAGGAAGTCTGGGAAATCTTTAAATCCTGAGTTTAACAGTGACAAAGACTCTTATAATAACTCAAGATGATTGGTCCTTAACTAGAGATAACATACTGCACAGCGTTCAAAATGGAAACGTCCCAAACTGCATTTACATTACATTACATTACATTACAGTCATTTGGCAGACGCGCTTATCCAGAGTGACTTACGTTTATCTCATTTATACAACTAAGCATTTGTGGGTTAAGAGCCTTGCTCAAGGGCCCAACAGTGGCAGCTTGGCGGGGCTTGGATTTGAATTCCCAACCTTCCAACCAGTAGACCAACGTCTTAACCCCCTGAGCTACCCTCTGCCCAACAGAGACGCTTCTGCCCGGTTTCGGACCGGGGACCTTTCGCGTGTGAGGCAAACACGATAACTACTACACTGCAGAAACCGGGAGCTTTCCAGATACGAACTCAAAATGATCAGTGGAAAGAGCCTTACGAGATTTGCCAATACTACTGCAAAGCAGCAAAAAAGTTCTTCCAATTTTTTTTCCCCCCCTCACAAACCAAAACTCCACAGAAATGCTGAGCCAATTTTTTTAGTCAATTCTACAACTGCTTTCCAAACTGCCTATTTCAAACAAGATATTTCTTTCTGGAAGGCACGAGACCACACATACTGTAGGTGTAGGCATTTGATATATTTTGTGGTTTTCTGACGTTAAAAAACGAACAGTTTCTTTGAATCAAGAGATTATATCTGCTCGTAATGATATGCAAAATGCTTGTCCGTTGATCGAAAAGGCTACTACTGAACATCAGTGAGGGGTTTACAGTGAAAATTGGCCGGAGGGCAAAAAAAGACAGTGCTCACGTCAATTTATTATAAGCATGATTTTCAGAATAAAAAGGTTAGGAATAATGCAAAAATGCCCAAAACCATATAAGACCTTTAGCATAAAAAAGGCCATACATATTACAAAATATAAAATCATTCATTAGGGTGCCTGACGGTATTAGCAAGCTATTGATAACATTCACAATCTACCCATTCGCTGGCTTTTGTTGCTATTTTGTTGCTTCGGAAAAATAAATCGATTAATACTAGCAATGATATTTTGTTGGAAAACATCCCTTTAACTCCCAGTGGGTAGCACCATCAGACATCAGTGTCCCATAATCACTGCGAGAGTGCAGGGACTCTGCCGATAAAAACACGAGCTGATTTGGATCGACATGTCGAACATACCAAGGAAAGCGGAGCTTTCGATTCAACAGTGCTCATGCAATAGCAATAAGCACACAGACCCGACATTTATGGTTTCCTGCAGTATACACTGGGAGCAGAAATCTCTTACAGATATATGGTGATTAACTGGGTATTTCATTCACTCATTCATTAATACTCTATGATTAACACTTGATCTTGTTCAGGTCCCACAGTGGATCTGGAGCCTATCCTGGGAACACTGGGCTTAAGGAAAGATTCCACTCTGGATGGGACACCAGGTGCAGGACAAGCACACATTTACTCACAACTAGGACCAACTTAATGAACTGGCATGCTTTTGGGAAAATGTGGCAAACTCAACACGAGGTCAAGTCCAAGGCCTTTATTCATCCATTATGTATACGGCTTACACGTTAAGGGCCCATAGGGAAGCTTTAGCCAATCCCGGCTGACCTCGTGACCGAGAGACAGGGCACGACCTCACGCTCACACATATGAGTAATTTAAAGTACATTACATTACAGTCATTTGACAAACACCCTTATCCGTCTCATTTATACAACTGAGCAGTTGAGGGTTAAGGGCCTTGCTCAAGGGCCCGGCAGAGGTAGCTTGGTGGTGCTTGGATTTTGAACTCACAACCTTCCGATCAATAGTCCAACATCTTAACCACTGAGCTGTCAGTCAACTTAATCTGCACGTGTTTGGATTGTGGGAGGAAACCGGAGCATCCAGAGGAAGCCCACCCAGGCACGGGAAAAAGATGCAAACTCCGCATAGAAAGGCCCCAGTCAGCAACGAGCGTCGAACCCAAAACCTTCTTGCTGTGAGGCAACAGTGCTAATTCACTTGCACCAAAATTTTGTGAGCCCTTTTTAACCAGTCAGTTAATACAGTTCAAAAAACACATGCAACTACTAATCAGTCCAGACCTGAATCGGCTTCTCTGCTGTTTTTGAGCGATAACTTGTAGCACACATTAAAATCCAGAGCTCCCACACAGAATGTGTAAACGTCGACAGGTTTGGAGACGCCTCCCCTCGTGTTTCCCATTCGCATATTGTTTTCTATTCTGGTTAAAGCCAAGTCAAAGGCTACACCTTCCCTGAGACGGGCCACACACTGATGGGTCAAAGACACAGATGGCCTGGCCATGTTAAAATGTGCTGCGGTTGAATTCCTTCTCCTCAGGTCATGAAGCTCTCTCCATTAACAACTCACAGGAGATCTTGGTATCTCAACCTCTAAGTAACTTGTTGCCAAGTAACTGGGTTCGCAGACTGCACTGATGCCCAGCTAGGGAAAAGCGCATGCACTTGGTGCACATCTGGATGCATCTGACAAGCTGCATCAGAGCCAGAAACAAGCAGCCAAAACTTTCACACTCAGATAACCAACACCTGGCAAGACGAGATTGTAATGCTTGGATGAACTACACATGTGGTACCATCCCTGCTAGTTGACATTAAGTGGGGAGTGTATTTGTACACACACCAACAAAAACATCTTAAACATTCATTATGAATGCTCTCATTAACGAGCAACAGATGGTAGGAAAAGTCACCTCAAAAGCAATTACAGGCACTTTTATCTATATACAAAGGAAATGCAAATGCCACGTTCCTCGGGGATCCCAGACCTGGCAACATCTTCAGTCTCTTGAAATGACATGATTGTTTAAAAGGTAAACTACAAAATACCACCCAAGCAAAGCATTCCCACTTATTAATGAACGGCCATGCTAGTATGATTTTGCTTTGTGTCGTTATTTAGGTCATCCCCCTGTAACTTGAACAGGTGACTGGCCTATTCTTAACAAATAAGTACAAAGAACTCACCTGTGGCTAAAAGAGTGAATATCAATGTGAAATCTGTCAAAGAAATGATACGTCATCATGAATATATCTTTGCCACTGGAGGACACTCAGGAATAAAAGCAGCTGATTTAACTGGATTCCACAAAAATGCATAGTCTCACAAGCCAGACTATCTGACATTGCCAACGCCGTGCGGACAAACGTGTCAGTAAATATCATATACTGGTCATTTATTGCTTTAACAAAATAGCAGAATTTCTTCTCTTCCCAAGTCATAATGCTGTACATGTTTTTCAATTTAGCCACTACCGTATTTTTACGGTGCGTTACGCTTTGAACCCTGCGGCTTGTACAACAATGCGGCTTATCTATAGATTTTTCTTCGCTAACTGCCATCAGGGGGCG
>JAQMCW010000038.1:13417808-13433559 GCA_030068335.1 Chrysichthys cranchii
GATAGATAGATAGATAGATAGATAGATAGATAGATAGATAGATAGATAGATAGATAGATAGATAGATAGATGCACTTCCAGATGAATGTCATCATCTAGTACAATTCCAGTTATTTTGTTCAAGTCATTTTCTAGATAAACGCCATAAATTTCAACTTGCTACCAACCCAAGGACACATACTAACAAAATCAAAAATTAGAAATATATTTGACATTACAGGTCAGTGCCTATTATATAGGGAGTCCCCATTATACAGCATTAAACACACTACAACACACAGCTATCGTCAACTCACTGCAGTTTTACGTCATGTAAACGCTGTGTAAGATTTGAAATTTGCCTTTTTTTTCTTCTTTTTTTTTTAAACAGTGTGTGTGTGTGTGTGTGTGTGTGTGTGTGTGTGTGTGTGAATGAACTGTTTCCAAAGGATTACAGGACAAATCAGAGTGTGAATCTCCATTTGAACCCAGCGTCCATGATTTATGAGACAGTTGTTCATTTCAATCTATCCAAACCCTTTCAAATCAGTTCAGGATCGATGCGAAAGTGATTTAGGGCACCACCGATGGTGGAGGATCAAAAGAGTTCATTTAGAAATCTGAATCAATGCATTGATGAAAAGAGTGAATTATTTCTGTATACCACTAGGACGAACGTCTAGGCATTATACGCAGCTCATTCAGCTGCCTCAGTGATGGCTTACACAGGAATTAATGAACCAACAGCTATGATCCTGCAGGCCCCATTCTAGCCTTGACTGCCTATACATTAGTCGACGTTTATAGGGATTCCAACCACAAGTAGGAATTTATTTTAAAATCAATGCAAAAACCATGACAAGATCTTTTTTTTTTTTAAATAAAAATTAGAGTCATTAGCAACAATACATTTTTTCTCAGCATCTATATTTTGGTCCGTCATTTTAATGGACAAAGCAACTCAACAATCAGATTCCTGCATGAAGATTTTTAGTCCAGTAAAACAATCTTTCTTAGGTAGAATCAATTTTCACTGTGAAAAGAGAACCAGGATGGGATTTGCACCAAGTTTAAAGAGCAATATTGCACTATTTACAGCAAGTGCAAATAGAAATAAGCGGTACATGTATGGGTCAATTTTGGTACTTATGTAACAAGTTATAGCATCCCATACTATTTTCTCAGTGTTACCAGGACTGGAAAATACTTATCCTTCTTTACAATACATAAGTATTCCCTCCATTTACTTTCTATACCGTTTACCTCTCGGGGTCCCGGGGAAGATGGAGCCGATCCCAGCTGAATTCAGGCGAATGGTGGGGAACACCCTGGGCAGACTGCTAACCTATCACAGGGCTAACGCAGAGACAAACCACCATTCACACCGATGGGCAATTCAGAGCTGACCTGATCCGCATGATGTTTGAGCTGTGGGAGGAAACCTGCGCAGGCACAGAGAGAACATATGAACGAAAAGGCCCCAGTCAGTCAGCACGTTTGAACCCACAACAATCTTGTTGGGAGGTGACCGCGCTAACCACTGCACCATTTTGGATATTTAAATCTTCCATTTTGTTGAATTCCCTTTAAATATTTAAAGCTGCGGCACTTAATTCAATAATGCTGCTAACAAAATGTTCTCAAGTGTTTTAGCGCTCAGGCAAGCCTCATTGATTTACTATTTTATGGATTTCAAAGTCAAAACTCTTAGCTCCAATCAGATCCCCCGCCGCCCCATTTTCCCCGCTTTCTTTTTTTACACTCCGTGCAATATCATGCATGACATGCACATGAACTACCTTATACACACACTAAAGAAGGCCTGGCAGCTGGGTGACCGTGTCAGTGTTGGGAAGTCTCAGACATGGACAGTCCATTCACTCCTTTGAGTCATTTATAGCAGCCAGTTAATCTAATTTGCATGTCTTTGGGCTGTTGGAGGCAACCAGGGGACCCAGAAGAAACCTACGCAGACATGAGAAGAGCATGCAGACTCCACACAGAAAGGCTCCAGTCAGCCAGCAAGTTCAAACCCAGAACCGTCTCTGAGCTTTCAATTCTTATACTCTTACTTAAGGACAAGAAATCTATGTACACGTTAACACTTCCTGTTTAGACTCGATATTGCTTGTTAGAGATCTCAAGGTCTCGTTTTCCGTCATCCAGCCAATGACTGTATGCTACGCTATGGCCAAAAGTATGTGGACACCTGCAGAAGCACAGATATGTGGTATGTGCTTGGTGAACATCCCATCATAGATTTAGTACCCTCCTTTTATTCGCCACTATTCTGGGAAGGCTTTCCACTACATTTTGGCGTGTCACATTAACATTTAAGAGCATTAACAGTGTTAAATAATCTTACAAAGACTGAATATTGCTTTCATAAAAATAGCATAGCTGCTTTAAATTTTAAAAAAGTTGCTTATTTTAGATTAGTAATAAAAGTTACTATTCACAAAAATCTTGATCCTTGCTACTTAAATAACTTTTTTTTCTCCCCTGCATTCACTTGAGTATTTTTAATTTTTTTTGGTTGGACTTTTGAGTAAGATTTTAAAACATCATCTATACTGAAATGTCCCTTTTGAAATAATTACCGAGTATTTTTCCATATTATCGGTCATTTCCATGTTTTGGTTTCTGTGGCCACAAAGATCTTATTGAATTGATTTTTTAGTCTCACGCAATTTAAAACAGTTGGTCATGAGTAAAGGGGGTTTTTTTTGTCACCATGAAATAGACCTCGGGAAACTTATGGCCTCGGTATATTTTATAATCAGTGACCACGTCATATTCAAAGAAAACCTCCAAGTCTTCTTCGAGGCTCCATACCATCATGCTCAAACATCCCTTAAAACAGTCTTAATAAAAAAGGGGTGTGGGGTTGAGATGCTCCCAGCACCAGCTTTTTGTAATCCAGTAATCCCCTGCAATACCGCGGTTCACCTATCGCGGGTTCAGTGCATCGCAGTTTTTCAAATTTTGAATCATGGATTTTTTTTTAAATTTCGCCAGACTCTGGAATATAATAAAAAAAAAAAAAAAAGTTAATTCAAACATATTAAAAGAATATTAAATCGAAATAAAACACAGTATGTATTTCATCGGCGGATGAATACAGAATGAAAACGCAGCGTACGCCACTTCCTCTTGTCCGGCGGACCAGTCAGGTGACCGCGATGGTGCGCTAGGATTGGCTAGGGTGCCTATAAACCGGAAGTCAGCTCAGTGGCATATAGTAACCATGTCGAATTTTATATGTTGTTAAAATGACGTAGGTTTAAGAGCGTAGAAAGTGTTTAAGAGCAGAGGAAGTGTTTATAAGAGTGTGGGAAAGGTTAATAAAAGAGTGGGAAGAGTACATAAAGCCTTAAAATATATATAAGTAATAAAATAAGTGTAACGTCACTACTTTGCGGATTTCACCTATCGCGTGGGGGGGGCAGAACGTAACCCATGCGACAGGCGGGGGTTACCTGTGTATACTTTAAACAGGCTACACCATATAAAAAAAAAAAACTTTTCATAAGATGAGATAGCACCAGCCCTGTCCCAAATGCAGTGCACTCTGAATATGGTTGTGTTTACTTGAACAAATGGTACAGGCACACAGATGAAATGAGAAAGCGTGCTAAGGCATGCGCCACGCTCGTTACGGAAAGTTTCGAGGTTGTGTTCTAAACACTGGTGGATTGTACAAGCAAATACAACAATACTTCTTTCATCTTCGGTGTAACTTCTTTAAACCAGGAATTGTAATCTGAAACAGTGTCTGGCCAAGATAATCACTTAATGTGCCAAGCTTAGCGCAGAAAATACATTTCAAATTGCACAAAGATTCCAGGATTTCACAGGCGCCTTCGTTACTGACAATCCACCCAGCACACACGCACACACGCACGCACACACGCACACAGACGGGTATCTTCAGGCACCGACACTTGACTTGATAGCATCAGAGTCACTTCGTGCTTCCTAAAAAAACGTAATTGAGGACTCGGCACATAACCAGTGCTTGCGGCTTTGTGAATGTTGCATTTTTCTCCAGGTGCCTGAATATTGTGTTGTCTGGTTTTATAGCAGCATGAAGAGTCATCAATCATCACAGAGGTGCTGAGAGTGAGACAGAAACAGGCTTTCCCTCGGTCGCTGCCTGCTGGACGGCAAGGGGGCACGAAGAGAAGCGCATGCTCTCTGGCGGAAAAGCAAATAATTACATGGCTGATAGACAGGCCTAATGTCGAATTAATTTCACACTTCTCACAGACTATCGAGGGACCCTCAACCAACAGGCCGTCAGACAACAAGGCTGTTCTACGCCACTGTAGCAATTTGAACACTTCAGATAGTGTCAGTCTCCTACACATTAGGACACAATGCTCAAACATAACAGATCCCACTAGTCTCGCTATTATTTTCTGGAATCTGTGCATCAGCTCCAGGTGCTGAACCGGTATAACAGGAGGGCACAAGGAAGGCAGATGCACCAGTGCTTGCTTAAAAGCCACACAGTGCTGCCAAAATCCTATTCTGAATCCTGTCCATCTGCGGACACTTCTGCCTCTCCAAGTATACCAGCCAGGTGCGTGTACTACTGTGTCCTTATGGCACAGAGGAAATGGCCAATCTGTCTTCTTACAGCATAAAAAAAAATGTATTAAATGCTTGCATTTTAACACCGACTTGTAGGCCCACCGATTATCTTTAAAGGGGTCATTCCACGAGAAACCATTTAATACTTGCTCTTTTTGAAATACGATAGGTCATTCTGAGTTGCATGTGCATGCTGCACATGAAAATGTGAAAATACCCCCATATTATCTGCGTTAGCCATAGAAAGAACATAGATGGAAAAATGAGCGAATCAGAAAAAGCCCGTCGATCTGACGTCACTTTGAAAATTAGTATTCATGGCCTCACCCACCTTGGCTTGCGACCGCTCACAGGAAGACAGTTTTGATTTTGCGGCCAGGAGAGAGCAGAGCCCGTCTCGGCAGGTGGAAGTAGAGGAGCTAAGAGCAAGGTGAAAACATGGCGGAACGTGTTCGTGTCTGTGCTATTTGTGGCATGTCTTGCCCAAGGAAGAAGAACTGAGGAAGAAATGGTTGGAGTTTGTCTTTGGAACACCACCAGCGAAGTATAAGGCTCCGTTAGTTCTGTGTTCTAATAATTTCGACCACAATGATTTTTCCAACTTCGGTGCCTACAGCAGTGCTTTTGGATCGAGGTTGGTCTTAAAACCTGGATCTGTCCCATCACGACGATCGACCCCCAGCACACAGGCTGGAAGTAAAAAATAAATTTTTCCACCCGAGGTTTCCCTCACCGGAGGAAGCGTCCCAGTGCTGTTAGCCAATCAGAGCTCATACGTTTGTGTGTCATGAATATTCATGAGTAAGAGCTGAAATCCTGTCGTTCTCCCCCTACCCACTATTCCACCAAACTAGAACAGCTGGAAACAGGAGCACCAGAGCTTTTTTCTTTTTTTTTTCCACCAAAACCAACTCACGGGGCATTCCTTCATACTAGAGACCACCGCAAAATTAATGACAAAACAACGCAATGACCCCTTTAAACTAAATAAAACATCAAATGAAATGGGTTTAGGCTACATCTACATTAATACGTTTTCATTTCATAAAGGCGTTTAAAAGTAAAAACGATCCCCGTCCATTCAAATGTTTTAGCTCCATATCAGAAACAATCTCATTCCATAGCAGAATGCTTGAAAATGCAAACCGCATGACCATTCATGTACACTGGGCGTGCAAGTGTAGAAACACGAAGCAGATTGTCTCCTCAGCACTTGGTAGCTTGCGTGCAGATAGCTTGAATAATAGCGCGCCTCCAGTGCATGTAGACACATGTAGCATTATAAAAATGCAGCGTTCATCCGCACAACAGCTGCTAACAAAGACAACAAGGTCAGCGACGCTTTAATTGGTTATCCATGTTGCATTCCGCACGGGGAGTGATGCCGTTTGTTTCCTTCCCGAAAAGGGACATGTGACGAGTGTGACGAATCAGGAAAGAATACATCGTAATTGATGTGGCCCAATCAGGAAACGAACATCTGGGTCTGGGTCGTCATTTCCGACCGTCCACGCTATAACATTTTCGATCTAAAATGGGGCCAGCAGCAAAAAGAAGAAAAAAAAAAAAGGTTCCATTTTGGCAACTCGAAAGCGCCAGGTGTAAACACAGCAAAACTGATGCGGATTAAAACTAAAACATTTTGTGTGAAAACGTCCAGTGTTCTCTCTCTATGCATTAGACTAGCAGCGCAGTGGGTTTTTTTTTTTTTAAATGCTTGTCACTAGTTTTGGAGAAAATGCCACACCTATCTCCTGGTAATCCATCTTGGGCTAATATTAGTGCTAGCTGTCTCTGTGCAGAGTCACCAAGCAAATTATTATTAAGAAGAAATCTATTAAATCTCATCCAGTCTGACTTGAAGATAATATATTAGCAGCATTGCCCCAGGGGACAATAGTGACTATCCCTTCCGCATGACCGGGAACAACCTATGGGATTTTAATGGTCTAGTCTCTTAACAGCCCATCAGGATGATTTAGTCCCTGCCACATTTATGCTACTAATGAGTAAATAATGGACACCGTCAGTGCCGACTCCGGCATTAGACATGTTAAACGCAGGAAGACTCATGCACCGTCATCTGCGGAGCTACCCGATGCAAATTGTCTTACTCAGGATCACCGGCTTTTTGATTCTTTGATGGAAGGTTAATACAGAAATTCCATTAGCAGCACCAGACGGGAACGCGTCATCAGTAAATGCCGGATGACGTGCGAGTTCAACTCGAGTGCCCTTGCCTGGAGCTGGACAAAGGTGAGGAATGTGATGGGCATGCTGAATCAGGTCACACCCCAGGGCACAGTGCTCGAGGGGGGCTGACACGACAGCATGGGTCTGTTTGCCACCTCAGCGTGTAAACCGTCAAATCTGTCCCGATGCCAAGACAGAGACGAGAAGGCATGCTGTCACCGTCAGGATCTTCTCAAGGGTACAGAGAAACAGGCTCCATGCTGGTGTTTGCACAGCACTGAATCAGCCACCTTTGAGCCTACAATTTAGCCTGAAATGATGTTAAATTACGTTGCCTAAATAGACAGGCTACACCCGATAGATCCTCCAGTGACGGCGAGATCGATAACCCAATATCCAATATTACTGAGAGACATGTATTTAAACAACGCTTTCATCATGCAGCTTCCCGTGAACAAATGCCAACCAGCCACGGCAGCGTGCCGCAGATGAGACTGAAAAATTTAATCTCTTGAATCTTCGCTTAGATTTTTACTCCGAACGTCTCACTTTTCACTACCCTTCGCCTCGACAGAGAGGATTGGTAATAGGCTGGTGTAGACGGGTATTTTGCTACATTAATATCCAACAATATGCACCTGTTGTGGATTTTAAAATGTCTTGGAAATCGTAAGCTGTGATTCCGAACAAATTGCTGCACTTAACGGTTAAGAGCCCAGACTAAAACAAATGAAAAGGTGGTACCTCAGTGCTCGAGAAGTGGTTTACTAAACCTTGAGGCTATTTTTATAGATGTGTGGTGCCGCGTGTGTGACTTTGCATTACGTTGTGGTCTTGTGTCCTGGTCGTTTATTGGAGATAGCATGATCAAACCTTCTGATCCCACATTCATGTTCACTCCCCTACCCTAGACCAAACTTGGGGTGTGTAACACTTGATATATTTAAAGGTATAATTCTTTATTTTAAGCAGCATTTATTTTTGGCCTGTGATCCAGCTGTACAATTCAGTGGAACAGGTTCTATAAATATCTTCTTTGTTGAAGTAATAGAAGCAGAAGGATCCCCTGGGCATTACTGATTGCTGTTGGAGTACCTCCTGTAAAAGCTTAAGGTCATGTTTCCACCAGGGCAATGAAGTGTCGACAAAAACACTCCCTACATTCAAACACCTGAAAAACGTAGACTATAAATAAAGGCGAATAAAACTCCTGGCTCTAGTCTAGTGATAGCGAATGTTAATATCGTAATGCAGTTGTAGGTTCAGTGGCTGGATGTCTCTGGCTTCAAATCCCAGAGTTGCCAGATGGTAACTGCTCTGTTCGATACTATTTGGATTATACTGGTTCTCACTTGAAAGTTCGAACACACTGTAAGTGCGTTATTAACTGGCTAGCCAAAAAAAATAAATAAAAAACCTACAGTGACACTGGATACAAGGCATGTTGGCTGGCTATAATTTCAGAAGTTATTTAGAAAAACAACTAACACACCGGCTCGGCAAGAAAACTACATGTCATTCTTGTATCCTTTTAAAATCTGGCAACAGCTCCATATGAGTGTTTCAGCCCTGGGCCCCGTCACTGTTATTTGCTGGAGTGGAACAGTAGTCAGTGTTTGGGGCTACTCTCGGTGTCGGAGACTTCACAACACTGACACGGTCACCCAGCTACCAGACCTTCTTTAGTGTATAACGTTGTTCATTCGTACATCATACGTGATTACATGATGTGCAAAAAAAATGTAAACATTTTTTTTTAAAAAAAAACCCTAATCTGACTGGAGATGAGACTTTTAACTGTGATGTACTATTTCAGGGATTTCAAAGAGTCTTGCCTGAGCATTTAAACACTTGAGAACATTTTGTGAGCAGCATTAGGCAAATAAATGCTGCAGCTTTATATCTTTAAATAATTAGTAATTCTACGCAATGGAATATTCAAATATCCAAAATGGTGTAGTGGTTAATACTGTCGCGTTACAACATGAAGGTTCTGGGTTCAAACCTGCTGAGTGACCGGGACCTTTCTGTTTGCATGTTCTTCCATGTGCTTACACAGGTTTCCCTTTGGGCGCTCTGGTTTCCTCTCGTAGCTTGAAGACATACAGATCACATCAACTGACTGCTTTAAATTGCCCATAGGTGAGAATGTGTGTGTGAAGGGTTGGGCGAGAGGTGGGGTACACCCTGGGCAGGTCACCGACCTTTTGCAGGGCTTTCACAGAGACGAACAAAGTCAGCTGGGATTGGCTCCAGCTTCCCCATGACCCTGAGAGATAAGCAATGTGGAGGATGGATGGAAATATCCAAAATATTATGGTTTATTATTAGTGTGCTTGCTATGCAGGCACACTATTGTTCTTCTTAAATTTTAATCATAATATTTATTTTTATCATTCCGTTCACCCGTTTTTTCACCCCCTACTCCTCCTAGAGCTTTCGAGCTGGAGATACCGTTCCAACTCTGAGACGTCCATGCCGATCTGGGCATGATGGCTTGTTCGAATGGTTTCGTTACTGCTTGTCATTCATCCGGTATTCCCATTTTTCCGTGAAATTCTGTGAAAATCCAGCCGTCTCTAGGACCTTGAGGAGTCATTTGTGTGCTTTTTCCACCCAATTTCGTGCCAAATCCGCTGCTCTCTAGGGCCTTGAGGAGTTCTTTAAGTTTACATTTTCTCTGTAGAAACGCAGTCTAGTGAACATTTGTGTGTTTGTGTCGGCTCGTTTTAGTCGCGCAGCTGTTGAACTTTGCGTTGTAGTGTTGTTACATTAAGGCCTAAAATGTCGGCATTGGAAGGAGGCAAAAACACAAACACGGAGCCGTGGGGCGGCTTTCATGACAATATTATGTTTCAGGTGAGCGAGCTGAGCGGCCACTTCGGGCTTTACAGGTTTCCGTGTTTTAAATGTTTTATCCTCGGATTTATAAAGTCACTTTAATCTGGATGTATTTTCAGCTCAGAGTCGAAATGAGCTCCATGTTGTCGTTTAACCATAAACACGCTCTTTATCCTTCAAAACTTGCCCCGAGTCTCAAATGGCTCCCTACTCCCTCTACATGTGCACTACCTAGGGTGTGAGAGGAGTCTGCTTGTTCAGTAGAAAGGCATTTGAGACTCGTCCTGTGTCTTGTCTATGTAGTCAGGCTGTTAGTGCGCAGGTTGGCCAACAAGCTGTTGTGTTTATTAGTGTGCTTGCTGCTGCTGGCAACATTTGACCAAACACAGTGTACATTTTCTCTGCAGAAATGCAGTCTAGTTATTATTAGTAGTAGTAGTAGTAGTAGTATTAAATAAACATATTCAATAATTATAAATACTTCATTCAGGCCTCATCTTCTAATACCTCTACCAGTAACTTGTGTTGGAAGTCCTAAAATTACATACGAACTGGCATTTACACTAACCTCAGCTGTCAAACTACTTGTTTTTGCACTTTTGTGGCATGGTTTCACAAGAGCTAGACTTGCCACCTCATAGCTCAAGGCTCTCTTATTCAATCCTTATTTTGACATTTCTGTCTCTTACTTTCACCTGGCAGATGTCAGAATGTCTGAATGGGTTTCTTCGAGTTCCTCCCTAAAAACACGGTAACCTTGTCCCATAGGTGTAAATGAGTGTGTGAAAGTGTGTGCGCATGGTGTCCTGAGATAGCTTGGCATCCCATCCTGGAATTTTTCCCCCAGGATAGGGTCCAGATCCACCACAAGCGGACACAGGACAAAGTGCTGGGTAAAAGCTGTGCGTGTGTGTGTGTGTGTGTGGGGGGGCTATTGTAACTGGACTCAAACTGAGTCAGTAGAATATTCTATGTGAGCCCTGTGGAGACGTCACTATAATACAGAGGCCAGTAACGTGTAGTGTGAAAGTGACTATCCCACAAGCACCAAGCACTAGAGACTGTACAGAAAAGAAATTCAAGAAGGGAGATAATTATAGGGCCTGTGTCCGTGCGTGTGTGTGTGTGTGTGTGTGTGTGTGCGTGTGTGTGCAGGAAGGGCAGTAAGTCTTGAGAGATAAAACAAACCTATTTCAAGACTAGCTGTCAGATCTGTAGCTGTCTGATTGTGTGATTTTTACGAAAGCAGGCTGGTTTTTTTCCATTCACTGGATCGTGAGCATACTGTAAATATAAGATCCCGATGTTCTCCAGACTTCAGCTGCATGTGTGTGTGTTGTTTTATGCCCATTGCTCTCATTGTTCCAGATAAAAGGAGCAGAAGGTCCCTTTGTTGGTGGCTGGGTGGAATCATATGAGCCAACAGTCATCTTTTGTCTGCCACAAAAAAGACAAAGGATCTCAGTGTGCTTTAACGCACCTTAATGGTTGCTGGCGCAAGAAGTGACCAAGGGGGAAATCTCATTCATTGTGATGCCGTGCAGTGGTCCTCCAGCTCTGAGACAGCAACAAGGTCCCATCCAGCAGGGGAGAGAGGAGAGGTGAGAGAAAGCGAGTAGAAGACAGAGCGCATGGTGTGGTGGAGAGTTGAGCGTGGCATTGCTGCGTAATGTGATCAGAAACGGTGGCTTTTATAACACCTCCCCACTTACATTTCATCAAACTACTTTCTTTTATTTGATTTGGACTTTATTACTTGGACTGCCGGGACTGTTTTGTCCTCCACTGTGGCTGGATGCAATATTTATATCCGTCACAGGCACAAGGTGCAGGAAAGCGCGCTGAATAACACCCCAGCAGTGTGCAGTCAACAGGGCTAAAGGGTCTGTCTAGTGCTGGCACTCAGCGGAGTGTAATTTGTGGCACCCCCCCCAACCCCCCGCCCCCCACTCTCAATCTGCACACATCTAAACGCAGACATGCAGAAGAATGAAAGCTGGCAGATAGCAATCTCATTACTGCCCTGTGTGCTCCCTCAGACACAGCGTTCACACACACACTGGCATCAATAATAACTGCCCAAAGAAAGATGCACGCACACACACACACACACACACACACACACACACACATACACACATGCCCATGTAGTGCACTGTATGTGGGCAAGAAGCTAGCAATATAAAGATTTTCAGAATAATTACTAGCTTTCTAGGTTTGTACATAATAATGAATAATAAATGTCTTATTGACGGATCATCATTCATCATTTCTGCTGGTCAGGCTGAAGCTACGTTATCCTTTAATCTCTCCTCTCTTTCCCTATTCCTTCCTTTCTGTACCACCAGCGGCTCACCCCATAGGTGTGTCAAGCGGCGGCACGTAGGTGCGCCAAGCGGACCCCGTGGGGCTCAGTTAACGTGGCCTGGTTGGTGAGTTCGCCAGTCCTACGCCTAACCCTCCCCTAACATGGGGCTTGGGATCATGCAACACAGAGACAGACAACCAGTCACACGTACGTTCACACCGACGTAGCCAACCTGCCTAATGTGCATGACTTTGGACTGTGGGAGGAAACCGGAGTACCCAGAGGAAACCCACGCGGAAACGGGGAGAGCATGCAAACTCCACACAGAAAGACACCCGTATCGAACGCGCGGCTCGAACCCAGGACCTTCTTGCTGTGAGGCGACAGTGCTAACCACTTAGCCACCGTGCCACCCGCCTCAACTCTCTTAAATCACAGTAACTGGGCGCATTCAAGTTTTTCTTTTCATAGCATTTTTTTCTATATTACTGCCAAGGCCATGTTGAGAGCGCCAGGTAATCAAAACATTTCATTCCCAACATCTTGAATACTTGGAAACCCCTTGAGCGTCTCTAGATCCCGTGCAGTCACACGACTTTGCACTGTTTATGCCGCCATACTGGACAGCATAACAATACGCTTGAAGTGTTTGTGCTGTATACACAGACAAAAGTATCTAGATACCATCATTTCTAGAAACTTCTTTCTAGCCGCTTTGACTTATTAGTAAGTCGATGGAGATACCTCACAGAAGTAGTCCGTCTCACTTGGAGTTGCTCTGCAACATCAGTGCCCTTACAACGGGGATTACAACAGGGACTCACAGACTGACCTGCAATACGCCCTCTTTGAAAATCACCCAACTCTTTTGCCCCTGGTGTTCAAGGCATGGCAAGTTGCTATGAGCAATTAATACAGGTAGTCCTCAAGCTACCATGGAGATGCGTTCCGCCACGCCCATCGCAAGTCAAAACGATCATGAGTCGAACAACCGTGTTGAACTGCTTAGCCTAGCTTAGGTATCTCAGCCTAGCTTAGCCTAGCATATGTAACCAGGTTGAAATTATATGTTTATAATTTATTGGTTTTCCTGTTTGTTTGAAACTTCAGCATCTCAAATGTTCTTTTATTTGATGTGTTAAAATATTTGTTTTCAGACCACAGTCCCATTTAAGAAAAGAGTGCTGTTTGGACGTGTGTGTATTCTGGGTACTGCCGTCTTCATGCCGTTGTTATCGCGCAAATCTCAGTCCGCGCTGCGTGAATGGGGAAGAGAGGAGTGTTTAATGCTGCACGTGATGAACATGAATTGCCAAGTTTTAATATGGTAAAATGAGTGATTGTGTGGTCCTGTTGTGTTGTTTTAGCTTTAAAGAATCTGTAGTTATCGGTTGAAGTTCAGTTGTTTTGGTATTTATTTTGTAGAGTTATTTATCATGCTCCACGGTGCCCCGAGGTCTTTATGTGTTCTTTTTGCTAACAGGGAGACCGATATTTTATCCTGTGGAGCGAGTTAACCTGCGAGGCACAGCAGCAAGTTAATTTCTTTTATTTGTTTTAAACAGAACACACCACCACCACCACCACCACCACCACCACCACAATAAAGTGAATACCAGTTCCAGCTCATCTTCCCTCTCACATACACTCACAGAATACAAAGCATAAGAGATAAAGTACTACCTAGTAATGGTGGCATAGAGGCCAGACGCACAGCATCCGTGCTTCTCTGCAAATTAAACACTGTTACACTTGGTCTATCTTAGGCCAGGTTAGCCTAGGCCACCCACGAGTCTTTTCTTAAAGAAGACCACACACACTCACTGAAGACTTCACTTAAATCACATTTCTGTCAAAAGAGAGAGTTTGGCAGAGTGTTCTGCACCCGGTGGAGTCAGCCGCACTGTGTCTCTGAGCTCCATCCAGCTGTGATACCCCGCTACACAAATACTGAGCTCCCACTACGAACAGCCGCCGCTGAAGTTGTTCTGTTAATAATCACAAAAACCCGAGGTAATGCACTGTACAGTACACTGATACACAAGGTAAATCCGTGAGTTGTAGGAGAGAGTGAGGCATCGCGCAAGGTGAGTAATCCGGGTATTGTCCATGGACTTCCGGGTGTCGGCCGTGTACTTCCGCGTACATCGTATGCTGTTACGCTGGCCTGAACATTTTACAATTTTTAGCGGATCACAATAGTCATCGTAAAATCTTCGAAAAATCACAAGTCGAGCCATCATAACTCGGGGAGCATCTGTATACTATAATCTGAAATGAAAAATCATAAAATATTAACAAGTTTGCAGCACCAGGTGGTGTCCGCATAGATAAAACTTTATGAGGGACGTCTATTTACTTTTGAGATGTCTGTGTACATTCACGTGAAGCATCGGGCAGATTCACCAGTGTGTGTGTCCAAATATGTGGAACACCTGAATGATGCTTTGTGAACCGATATCCTGCAGGATCCGTACAATTTGCCAGGAAATTTGTTTATTCCAATTCAATACTGTCGGCTTTCCGACTTGCCAATCTTTCCTCTACCACGACCTGTGTAATTATTTGGGGAACGGGCTGTCATCCTATGCGGAAAAATCACTAAATGCTTATAAAAGTTTGCGAGCCTACAAACATTTGGTGCCAGGATGGATAAGTGAAATCCAAATTTGGAAAAGTACCCAACAAGGCGTACTACTGGTAACATCAAAGGTGAGTAGGCTCCATACACGTCTGTTTGCTATTAAGGTTTGGGTTAAAAAAAAAAAAAAAAAAAAGCTACTTTTTGTGACACCATCCTCAGCCTGAAGTACCCTCGGGATTCATTTTAAATTAGCGGTAGCCTAGTTCAGTGAACAGTAAACCCTATTCGAGACAGCGAACCTGTCATGACTTTTTACAACGCGCCGGCAAACAAGTTGAAACGCTAGGGAAGCATGCTATCTAGTCTGAAAAACGATCAAGACTGTGAAGAAATGAAGTGGAACAAAAATCTCATATATAAAGAAGCAAAACGTTCACCACAGATCCTGCTGTAAAATCCTATGCCTTTTTGTCTAGCCTCACCGATTCCTACAGCTGTATGTCAAACAAGAAATCACCGTTGTTACCCCAGTTTCAAAAATCAACCACAAACATGACCAGTCTGCAATATTTTGCCGTTCAATGTGGCAGATAAACGATTGCCACGTGGTCTAATGGCGTCTGTTGCACGGGCTCTGTATGCAACCATGAGAAAATAAACTGTACAACAACGCAAGTGGCACTACAAAGTAATCCTCAGCAAGTTATAATAAAATATATCTTTTTTTTTAATCATAGACAAAAGGTACATTATAGACACTACTGACAGGTCCAACATATAATTTGAGTATTAGATAAATTACCATTAGCAGCAATAATCCAGTTGGGACTGCATCAGTAGAAACAGGTCACTGTGTTAAATATGAATGGGTCAGCAGGGGCCCAAGGTTAAGGCCCTGGGTCAGAAGGTTGTGGGTTCAAGCCCCAGTACCGCTAAGTTACCACCTGGCAGCAAGTTCACCTCCTCTGCTCCAAGGGTGCTATATCATCTCTGACCCTGTGCCCTGACCCCAACTTTCTACCAAGCTGGGATATGTTAAAGAAAAGAATTTCTCTGTGCTGTAAGGTATATGGGCAAATAAAGGCTTATAAAAAAATTTTAAAAAGTGCGTAATGCTCAACATGTTGCCTGTATTTGTCACGGATTCTGGCAACCCACCCGATATCATGAACTCTGGCAACCCACGCGAGGACAGGAACTCAACTTCCCAAGAGCACCTGCTCCCTCTCAACCCAACCAATGAACTGCCT
>JAQMCW010000038.1:13460061-13476057 GCA_030068335.1 Chrysichthys cranchii
AACGATAAAAACAGTAATTAATTAGATTACTCGTCACTAAAAAAATAACGCCGTTAGTAACGCCGTTTATTTATAACGCCGTTAGTCCCATCACTGGTCATTGGAGATGGGCGTTTCCTACAGACCGGCGTCTATTGGAGACCGGCGTCTATTTGTTGTGACATGTTTTTAGCCCGGCGTTTATTGGAAACGGGCGTCTATAAGAGACAGGCCTCTATTAGAAGATATACGGTAGTTGTGCCAACAGAAACCAATGCCTACAGTAACATTTTTGCCTACATCATTTAAGATGGCTGTTGTTGCTCAGCCCCATTTGCTGTTTTTGAAATGCATGCGCTGGGGTAATCAGCATTTTATGGTACAACATGTGTGGTAATGTGCCAAAAAAACAAAAAAAAACAAAAAAAAAAAACATGAATTAGTCTCCCTCTCCTGCTTGCTTGCTCACTCGCAGAGTAATCATATGTGCATGCCCTGGAACACCTAGACATTAAAGGCAGGCTATAAGCAGGCAGGTGGGAGTGCTTTCTGTGAAATATAATCCTGTCAGTACGACAACAATGCTGCAATAACAGTAATGACAGCAGAAAGAACACAACAGTAATGACTGTGATTTCATTTTACTACACACTTGAATGTTGTAGAACAGGCATTAAGCAGGAGTTACCCACAGCCTGATATGTGTTGAGAAAACATTTATTTGACTAGAGATTGTAATGTGTAATTCCCACTTCCAATTAAGGGGGGGGGGGCCCACAAAGAAAATCTCTCAACTCAGATTTTCTATTGAGGAACTCAGGGAGGTGTTCTTATCTTCGGACTACTCTTTTCATGGAATTTTATAAATGATGCCAAACTGCCAATGTCTGCTCACAGCATCAGCCATAAACAAAAAAGCAGTTCTTACTTTTAAAAGAAGTTATACTGTCTGTGTATATATTATGTTATATTATATACATACACACACACACACACACACACACACACACACAGTTATGCACTAGCTGAATAGACATCACTGACTACTCAGTTAACTGTAATTAAAAGAAAAATATGTATCATTCGTCACAGTTAACTGGCTAGCATGTTGCTTTAAAAAAAAAAATCAAATTTCTGATGCAAGTTAAATGCAGCAAAAGACAAGCCTACACACATACACCTACATCCTAAACCTTCATACCCTTAAACCTTATGCTTAACCACCTACCTCTCAGCACATCGTCCTCCACATCATCTGCTGATACAGAGTCAGAGTGGAGCAGGGAATCCCTAGAGCTCTGAACTGATCCACCACTGTCTGTGGAGGGAAGAGCTGAGAAAACACACATAGACACTTTAAACTTGCAAATAAGCAATGTATTTATGGACACAGTTTCAGCTTTACAACAAGCAATATGCATGTGGATGGAGGTAGTTTAAGCTTTAAAAGGAGTAATGTGTTCATGGGCGGAATCCATTCCAATGTTAAAATAAGTGACATGTATGTAGGAGCAATCCATTCAAATGTTAAAATAAGTGACATGTATGTAGGAGCAATCCATTCAAATGTTAAAATAAGTAACGTATGTGGGCGGAGTTAGCACAAGCTTTAAAACGAGTTGAGAGTAAATGCGCAGTCAATTAAAGAGTTAAAGGGACAGGTCAGGTGATAACATCAGACTCACTGAAGTTGGCGGAGCTGGGCCTTCGCAGACGGCTGCGGCGGATCTCCTGTCTTCGCAGGCGAATTTTCTGTTTGAGCTGTTGGATCTCACAGTCGCTATCCCCATCCTCTTCTGCATCCTCTACACGCATCTGACATTTCATCAGCTCAATGGCAGCAATCAGAGATTCAGAGATGCTGAAGTGTGCATTCTCCTGCGGAGAGAAATGACACACAGCTGAGTGAGACATGCAGCCTAATGAGGTGCACAGCCAGGACACACAGTTGACGGAGACACACAGCTGAGTAAGACAGCTCCAAGGTATGTAGATAGCAAAGTGAGACAAACTGCTGAAGAAGACGCACAGTCAAGTGAGATAGACAATGGGCTACAGCCAAACGAGACGTGAATTCAAGTGAGACAAGCAGCTGAAGCGAGACACAAATTGAAAGACAGTTATAGATTTAACAGTCATAACAGGGAGTAGCACCATTACTCACCTTCTCCAGATCTGCACAACTGCTAAAGTCCTGCTCTGATAGGTAGCTGATCAGACTCTGGCCCTCTGATGGCTTCCGGAACAATCCATCAGACACGCTACCATACTGAAGACCTCCTATAGAGAAAAGAAAAAAAGAAAAAAAAACACACACACACACACACACACACACACACACACACACACACACACACACACACACACACACACACACACACAGTGACTAAATGCATTGGGTAATATATCTCTACTAGGCTATGCCGCTTGTACAGTGACCTGCTGAAGTGCCTAGGTAGTGTGCAGGAACAGACAGTGTGTGTGTGTGTGTGTGTGTATATGGTATTATGTGTGAGATTAATGCAGTTCAATAACAACCGTGCCCTTATATGCGCCAAGTAAAAAGTCAACTTTGAACACTGTTTGGTTTCTGAAATACATGAGTGCCAGTGAACCTGAACAGCCTATTAATGGCATATTCCAGATTAGTGTAGGCAGTAAACAAGCTGTAGCTAGATCCATTTTTCACTCTTGGCTAGCTAGTTAGTTTAAACTGCCCGCCTGGCATTTTAGGCATTTACATCCTGTGGTTTTCGAGTGGTCAGATTCTAGTGTTAGTTTCAGACATACTTGCTGCCTCTTAAAAAGATCCCCCTCATTCTGACAAATAGCTCAAAAGCATCTCTTTGTCAAAAGCACAAGCTTGCTTGAATTTTTTTTGTGCGTTGAGGGATGCCGCAGGGATTGTGGCAACGACTCATGTTCATTCACCAGACGTTCTAAAATCACTACCACAAACTTTCACATTCATGAACACACAAGTGTAAAAATGGTCTATTATAATTTGTGTTCATGCAGTTATATTATGCTGTGTTACTTGTGTGTATGTATGTACTCACCAGCCTCCATATAGAGAGAACTTTGACTGCTGTCGCTGCTGTGAGAGGAGAAAGGCCCGTAACCACTCACAGACTGCCCATCTACAGCTGACTCTAGACACGCACACACACACAATCAATAAAAGAAATTGAAATGAAACAACTGTGTCAGCTGTTATAACAGAGACTTGGTTCGGGAGGATGAGGGACAAGAAATTTAAACCACAATACTGAATAATATAAAAAAAAATTTTAATCACAGATCTCCATTTCGCACTGCAACTGATGCAACAAACCCAAAATGACCCGGGACCTGAAGCCTAACATCTGGCTATTTATCTGACAATATTCAGATTATTATGTTACAAAGAGAGGTTACGAGACCTCATTCTTTGTTTACATTGGTAAATACAAATAAAAAAAATAAAAAAAAACCTTTTTTTAAATTTAATTATTCATTAGGGCTCAATCATACGGAGATCTGAGATTTTCTTGTAACTGCAGACATGGTTTCACATGGGCAGGCATATGGGACTCAACTGTGTATCTGATGAAAACAATGATGATGATAACAACAACAACAACAACAACAACAAATGATAACTTATGGAACAGAAGAAAAAAGTGGGAATGACGAATGAAAGTCACTCAGCAGAAGAAAACAAGCACAGCTGAGTTTCTTTTGAAACTATGAGGCTTGTGAATGACAGCATGCCACAGCCAATCAGGATGAAGGAAAATTAAAAGGGGGTAGTGAAGATTGCAGACACAGATCAAAAGGAGAAATGTAGGGATGAAGGGACAAATGCAGCACCAGTGCACTGCCAACCTTCAGCAGGATCCTCTATTATAATGGTGATTTTCCTCTGGTTCCCTCCTTCACACACACAGGGAAGAGAGAGAGAGAGAAGATAAAGAGATGGAGATAAAGAGAGGTGTTATGCTGGATGTGACCAGCAAAGGGAGCAGTTGGTGCTGATCAGCAGTGCAGTATTACAGTTTCTGCTGGAACACAAGAAAAGTGGTTGAACTTTATTTTAACTCCATATAACCAACTCCACTTGTGAACACAGGACAGGAACTTGTCCAGGTACAGTAACGTTCTGTTCCAGCAGAGTGCTACACCTGTGTAGGTGACAAGTCTGATCGTGAGTTCATCAAGAAACAGGGATTTTTGGGGGTATTTTTTTTCATGGACGTGGAGATGTTTGACACTGCTAATCCAGACAGAAATAAGAGAGAGCCAATTCGAGGAACCAACTCAAAAGCAGCTTGAAAAACAGACCCTAAACTATACTGTAGCTCAAGGAGCGATGACTGAAAGGAACAATTTTGACAGAAGAGATTTCACTTTCCAGGCTATAGTATAGATGAACATGCACGCACGCGCGTGCACACACATGCTCACTCACCCTTACCTTGCTTGTGTTTCTGCATGACCCCTGTATCAGATAGTGACCTTGTGTGACCCCTGAAGCTCCGTCTCTTTCCCCTTTCCATATCAGAGAAGGAGCTGCGTCTTTGGGAGGAGGGCGGAGCTTCGGGAGTGAGGCCTATGACCTGGGCGTGTTCAGTGTTTTGTGCTGAGCTGCTGGAACCTCTGTGGCTCCGCCTCCCCAGGTTCCCGATGGCGAGATACTCTGGCCCATCATCACCATCACAGTCGCCGCCCTCAGGGGGGGCAGGGTTAACAAGATGGGTGGAGTCCGTTGGAGAATTCTGGGTCATTACTGGGTCCAAGTTGCTTTGGTCGGTACTCAAACACGCCCATGGAGCCCCCGAGGCATTTAAACACACAGTTGCATCTGTAACACACACACACACACACCCCCATGAATTTATTTCAGCTGGCGATGAAACTTCTTTCACACACTATATATTTATATAAGATTAAAGTGTGAAGCTGAAACACATTGAGAAAGTGTTGGAGTGTGTAATTGTGCTGTGGCTGTGTGAGGTTGACCTGCACTCCTCTCCGTGTATGAAGCCTGTGTGTTATCTTGGAACGAGCAGGACGGTGTGTGTGTGCGTATGGAAACTCCAGGCAGCACACAATGCTGAGTGTGGAGCAGATCCACAGGGACACACTCCTTCAAGTGGGACAGCTGCAGAACACATACAGTTAGACCAGTGCTTCTCAATTATTTTCTGCCGCGCCCCCCCTTAGAAGGAAGAAAACATTTCGCACCCCACCCCAAGCCTGCGACCAGGGAGGGGGGGGTTGCGATGGGAGACAGCCGGGGTGGCGGCAGCAATTAATGAGTAAATTATTTACTGTGTGCGTGTGCACGCACGCACATGCTCAGTGCAAAATACCCTGCCACCTACTGTAGTGGATGTGCAATTACACTTTATTCTAGCATGGCCAAAAAAAAAAAGAAAAAAAAAATTCCCTGGGGTGACACGTGCCCCCCTGGCATCGCCCCACTGTTTGAGAAGCCCCGAGTTAGACATGCTTTTAGACAGACAGACAGAGAAAGAGCTCCTTACATAGTACAGTACAGTACACGACAGGTCTGCCATTTTATCTTGCCTGTAAGCATGTGTGTTATGATGCTGTGGGTGCTTGCAGACAGTGTGAACAGAATGTGTGGTTTAGGATGTGTCCACAGTTGACTGATGTAATGCAAGAGTGTGAAAGTTGCAGTGTATGCTCAGTTTCAGGGTCAAGTTGCATGGAAACCTAATTAGTAAATCTAAAGCAGCAGATAATTTAATTTTTAATTAATAATTTAATCTGCAGTGTGTATCGCTTCACATAAGAAGCTGTCTGTTGGGACATGTAGTCTGCCTGTAATCTGTTATCTTGGGACGAGAATGAGGATTCATCCCCTGCCTTTGTAGTGACTACAAGGTGTGATCTGAGACAGGTCCGAACAGCGAATGACGACCACTCACGCGGGTGGTGTTGATGAGGGCAAGCAGCCGTGCGTCGTTCTGCTCCACCGCTTCCAAACACTGAAACATGGCTGCCACATGCAGCTCACTCAGAAGAAACGCCTCATCTACAGGAGGGTAAAAAACACAGAACATTTCGAATAATGTCCAGTTACAAACCCTTCCTCCAAAGTAGAAACTGGAATGCGTGTACAGTGGAACCTTGGATTGTGAGTAACTTGGTCTGCCAGTGTTTTGTACGACGAGCAAAAAATTGTAATAAACTTTGACATGATGAACGAGCGAGGTCTTGCAATACAAGTAGTGTGCATACGCTTCGTCTGCCGAGCCTCACGTGATCACAACTTCTCTCTCTCACTCACTGCGGGATTGCGGCTCACTCGTATAGTCAACATCCGCGTTAGCATAGAAAAAGACTGAGGAATCCCTCACTTCAAATGAGATGAAGGAGATGTGTAAAATATGGGAATGTGCAAAACTTTGTAGAAAAGCACCACCTGAATAAAGCTGTAGCAGTGCGAGCGATGAATCTTTTTAATGACAATGCAATGTCACATTTCCGCAAAATCCTCAAAAGGAGGTAAAAGCAGCGATCATTGGATAGTTTCATTGTTAAAGTCACACGAAAAGAAGAAGATCCCAGTGAGCCGACAGACTGCAGTGATTCTGTGAGTTGTAGTGAAAGTCCTCTCCCCTCTCCTTCACACCAGCCACGATTCTTTTTAAGCGTAAAGTGCAGGTTATTTTGTTTTTGTCAGGTGTGCTGAGGTTGAATAACAAGAAACAAAAACTTAGTCAGAACCGGAGAAATCAAACACAGGAATAATAAGGCTTGGCAAGAGCGCAGAAAATAGCCACTAATGCGTGAGTCTTTTTATAGCTCCTGTAGTCAGCCCCAATCCAGCACACCTGTCGCGACCCATGTGACGCACTGTGGAACCCAGGAAGTAGTCATTAGTGCATGAGTTCTCTGACATGCACCGCTATTGGGAGTGCTCAGAACAGGTGCGCTGCACGCGCGCTCCATGCGGGCAAATCCATGACAGTTTTATGTATTTTTCCTTTATATTTTGTCATTTTATATAAATATATGTGGGTTGTGGAACGAATTATCTGAGTTTCCATTATTTCTTATGGGGAAACCCGCTTTGATATAGGAGTGATTTGGATTACAAGCACATCTCCGGAACGGATTATGCTCGCAAGCCGAGGTTCCACTGTATTGGCTCATGTGATTTGAAAGTCTTTTGGTTTTCATTTTATTCAAATTTAAAGAACGTCCCAACTTTTCTGGAATTCGGATTGTAGTGTGATCCCGGCCTTAGCAGAGCATAGTAATTTTCTTTCATCACAGGTATAATTCACCACTGTATAACCTGACATGGCCAATGTTATCACAGACTAATGTAGAATTTGGGATCTTAGACGATATGACGGGTACTAATATTTTAAAAAAAAAAAAAAAAAAAAAAAAAAAAAACCTCCAAGGCTTCAGACATCCCTGTTTCAGGTCCTTAAATTTCCAGGCTGACTCAAGCACCTTCCCTTCCTTCCAGAACAGAATTTGAAGAGGCTTTGTCTCTAATAAAAAAATAAAAAATAAAAAAAAATCACCAACGCACTCACTCACTCATCTTCTACCACTTAATCCTGTGTCCCAGTCACGGGATTTCACCAACCATTAGCATTAAAATTACAATGTATGCATTATGTCAGACAAAAAGCTTTGTCTTACATTAAAAAAAAAAAAGCCTGGAGTTCTGTGAAGATCACGAGATGAACAGCACCTCTGCTTTGGAAAACTATTAGCTGCTTCCACTGGAAAACCCAGTGCTTTTCATTAACCTTCACACATGATGAGAAGACGGAGATCACGCCTTTCCCCAACCCAACTCAACCTTGACTGATTTAATCCTTGCTGAAATAGTCCCACTGTTAAGAATCCATTACAAATTGCCATTCCTTATCTGTGCTCCTTAGGCCTGAGTTACTTTTGGGTTGGCAGAGGGAGCTGGGGGGGTCATGTGGCCACACAGGAATCAGACCAGCTTTCGGTAATCCAAGGTAAACGCTGAGCAAAAATCAGTCAAACCCTTTGAAAATAAAAGCACAAAAAGATACAGCACCAATAAATACAATTCTCAATTTCCACGAAGGAGCACACATATACTCGAGACACTCGGCATGTGTCGAATGTGGCTGCTTTCTTATGAAAGTGACCCAGCTGTCCAAAACAACCCTTCATTCCTTGTCATCTGTTTTCCCATTGATGCAACCCCTGTCAGAGAGATCCATTTGCCCTAACAGCAAAATGAGAAAATGGAGAAAAACACAAATGGCCTTTCACTGCTGCCAAGCAGAATAAGAAATAAGAAAATTCCCACTGTTGATGTCATGGTATTAAATGATTTCTTTTTTTCTTCTTGTTTTTTTTTTTTCATTTATGAAAGCCTCTGCTGTCACTCCAGCAAGATGAGAAAGAGGAAAATCAGATGGTATCAAATTATTTGTTTTGGAAAGTGTAATGTGAGCCAAGATTCCTCTGACGAGCTTTTGTGATGTTAGGAACTCAACTGATGGCAACAGTCGACCTGAGGTAGCTTTACAAACGAAACAGACGGTTGTTATCTTCTGCAGTAATTGGCCAAAAATGAAACTGTCCAACTCAATTCAATGCAAATAATCGGTCTCGTAAACAAACCACATAGTCTCAAGGAGGCCTGGGGAATTGCTATGAAGACTAAAAGTCATACATGTATTTCGCTTGTTACAAATTAAGTTCTGAACCTTCTCTTTTGTTGCAGGGCTCCTCCAAGGGCCCGTGTTCAGTAATGATCTACGGTGCTGTGCCAAGCTTTTACTTAACATGTCCCACGAACTTTAGACTCTTTAGACTTTAGAAGAAGATTAAATCAACAGCATATTTCATGCATCTGCCAGGTTTATCCTGGTCACCGTTGTTGAGGTCCTGGAGCCTATACCACTAACACTGGACACGAGGCAGGAGAATTCACCCTAGCTTGGACGGCAGTCCCCCGCACATACACTCATCCACATTAACAGGCAATTTAGGGGAGCCAATCAACATACCTGCAATAAAGACAGGAAACTCACATTAACCTCCAAATAGACAGTAACCTCAGAGCTCAGGATCAAACCAAACCATCGACCCTGGAGCCGTGAAGTGGTGGCACCATCAGCCGCACCTAAATAGACTTTACATTTGTAATATTAAAACAAATTAATCAAGCATGTGCTGTCAACTTTATATTTACCTACCTCATCAAAGAAAGGATGAAAAAAGTAATGCTTTAAAATAAGCATTAGGTAGACACAATGACAGTTGTTTCCCCTCAAACAACTGGCCAAATTTATTCTTTTCCAAAACAAAAATAGTTTTCTGGAGCTCAAAGGAAAGTGTTCACTGTCCCAGGGAGATCCCAAGTCCAACCATCCAAGGCAGAAAAATTGGCCATGCTCTCTGGGTGGAAGGGATGATGATCCATGATTCGGGAGAGCTCACTGGTGGGTGGCAAATTGAGGGGAAAAAGTCATTTTCTCTATACTTCAATAAATATGAAGCTGCACACAAGGAAATCCTTTTGTGATCCATCATCATGGGGAAAACCAAAGTTTTCACAAACAAGACTGATGATTGTTTACCTGTACGTCAGGTATTATCTATAAAAATATGTAAGCACTAAGTACCAAGATATTTCAGCCCCATATCTTGTTGCCTTTGTCAAGAGGTTAACATTGATCTACAGATCTTTCAACAAGATAATGACACCAAACATTCACTAAAGCCAACAGAGAAATGATTGCAAGACACAAAATCAATGTTTTGCAATTACCAACTCAGCCTCTGGAATTGAACCCTATTTAAAAACCGGTGGTAGCAATTGAAGAGAGACGTCCACATGTGCAAAGCTACGAATATAAACAAACTCAAAATGTTCTGCATGTAAAATTTTTGCAACGTCCCTCTGTAAGTGTGTCCAACTTTGTTAGAGATCACAGCAAAAGACACTGTGCTGCGCTCTCCAGGACGGGCTTCACCAAAGGTTAAACGTGGGTGATTTTTGCTTCGAAACCAGGGTTTTAAACTGTTTAAACTGGGGGTATTTTATGGCATTATTTGTATTTATTAATCAATCAATCAATCAATCAATCAATCAATCAATTAATTAATTAATTATCAAAAACTAACAAAAAGTAAGGGATTCACAAATAAATAGTGAGCTTCACAAATAAATAGAAGATGCAAAAATATTTTTGCAATTCACAAATGAATATTTGGTTTTCACATACTATTTGAAAAGCACAATCTCACTTGCCCAGATTTTATTTTTTTTTTTTGGTAGATTGCTCCATGTGTAACGATGTGATATTTGTGGAACATCTACTCATGCAATTCAATCAACAAATGTGTCTTTTTCCCCCACTGGGTCCGCTCTAACCATTTACATAGCGAGACATTACATCATGCACAGCAATATTAAAGAAAACGACGAGCTCGGTTTTGCTAAAAGCTTCCCAATGTCATCGAGATGGTTACTATGAGCTGCATCTCAAATCTCTGATCCTACAGTCAAAAGTATTTACTAATCTATTCGCTCCAGTAGACTGGTAAACAAAACAGACCTTTTAGTACATTTGAAGGCTACATGAGACAAAATTCGAACACTAACGGTCATAGTAAAAAGGGTTAGTGTTCGTACTCACGATGGTCGAGAATAGGGTACAAGTATGTGATTTGATATACCACACTTGCTCAGCAGAGGTACGTGGCTGAGGAAATTTGTTCACTTTTTGCTTAATTCCAATGCTATGACTAAAGTCCTGCATGTCAGTACAGTGAAAAAGACTAAAAGCAACGTTTCAGAATATTCACACAGAATAAAAATAAATATTCATATTTAGAGAAATGTTATTTGTAAAAGAAATGAATAAAACAAAAGAGAAGATTGTGATTCTCTCTCACAAACTAGAAGGGCACAAAGAGGCCGCAAGAGACTTCTGCCAAGGACAATATTTAACTCTTATGTTACGCAAATCTGCAACCTCAGCCACTTTATATGTCTGGATATACTTCCAAAACTATGAGAATTATGTGCCTACACGTGTATCCCAGAGGACTACTGCTACCTAGGAATGTGAATTGTCAATCAAGTGATCTTATTTCTACATTGGCCATGTTTTATTCCCTATTGAACTTTACTGCCATCTAAAGGATTTTAAGATGTACGGCATTTTTACGTGCAGATTGTTGTAGCTTGTAACATTAGTGCATGGGGAAGTACATTTCTGAATCTGTGCCACGACTCAGATCCACGTCAAAATTTAAAAGCTTCTTCCTTGACCCATGCGACACCCTCCCACCAAGTTTAATGTAAATCAAGCTGGTAGGTTTTGTGCGATCATGCTTACGGACAAACAAACTGCACCAAAAACATAACCTCCTTGGTGAAGGTCATCAATCAGCCACATGTGGAGACCCCTAGTTTGGGAACCCCTGTGCTAAATGAAATCCACACAAAACCTTCATATGTTTAAGCTAAAATATGACAGTTTTATTTCACTTATTATGATGAAGGGTGCCAACAGTTATTGAGTTAAACCTTATATGCACTGGCACCTGAAGAATGAGACCAGAACATCCTCTGAGGAAGCTGCCTTCAGAGATGTACTGCCAGCCTCTGAATCTTCTTTATATGTTTTCTATATGGATGGAAATTTCATGCCTTGCATGTAAACAAAGCCTGGGGAATAAGGCATAATGGCAAAATGTTTAAAAGGAGGTGTGAAGGACGTTCTTCATCCGTAGGACAGCTATTTCTACCCCAGCTAGAACTCAGTGGGCTGCATGCCGTTATATATTCTCAGGCCGCCATCTTGATTCTCTTGACCTTCAGACAGCTGGAGATGCACGTCACGTCACGCCATGCTGATTCTACCTGCCATGTACTCCTAATTCTGTTCCCATACGGGAAATGTCGTTTTACAGGCAAGTATAAAAAAAATGGTCATCAACCTTTGAAGAGTGGATATTTTATAAAATGAAAAATATTTCACTCTCCTACGGGAGCATTTAACTTCTGTTTACTTGGGCCCAAATTTTCCACTAATTTATTCAATGTCTCATTAGGAAGTCCTTTTTTTTTTTTTTTTTTTTTTTTTTTTAAATAATCTAATTAAGAAAAACACGTGTAGACATGTGTTTCAAGAATATAGACTGTTCTGGGGGAGAGAAAAAAATTATTATTTATTTTCACTTTGCGCTCAACAGATTGTCAAATAGGTCTATTATTCATACAGCAGCAGTAAAATATGCGATGAATATCCTCCCTGGACACTGTGGTATAAAATTGGCCTGAAACATGTGACGGTGATTAGGGACTACAACTGGCAAATTAAACTGCCACAGAGATGCCACACGGTCATAAAGTCAACCAGTTTGTTAGTAGATTTGTAGCACCAGAGAAATGATTGATGCTTACAATCGCTCTGCCTGAAATCTCCAAAAAAACAACAACCACAAAACCAAAAAAAAAAAACAAACAAAAAAAAAGGAATACAATAGAAGGCATTATCTGCGGCCACATTACTGATAAAATCTGTAATTATATTATAAAAGTGCTGGTTTTAGTTGGCGTGATAAAAACGAGCAATAAATGTCAACAGAGTCAGCGTTTGCCAGTACAAAGGTGGCTGTTAGGACTGAATACGAAATCGTTTATATGCATCTGGGCATCTACGGCTTCGGCAACGACAACATGGTGGCATTTAAGGAGTTTTTCAGCAATATCAAGGCCATGCTCCAAAGTAATTCCTAGCATGGCTGGGGAAAAGTGCTGAAGGACATTGCAATGACATGCGTTTTATGACAAACCCACATTAGCATCACAAAAGCACAGCATCTGAGCTCGCTCCTCTCTCTGATGAGAAGAAACAATAATTCACAAATCCCTGTGGCTACAGATGCAACTGCGCTTAGTCAAAGCAGTGCCACCTACATCCAAACATTAAGCCCACACTCCTCTCCCAGGGCTCCGCAATGTCATCGTATCCACGGCATAAGAAAAGAAATCAAAATTTTCCCCATGCACAAAACACACACCGAAGAGAAACAGAGTGACGGAGATGCAGGCAGAGACACGGAGATAAATCATGCCCAAGTACTTTTTCATTAAAAGGCAATTTAGAGCTAGGCTACTATATATTCAGTTTCAAACAGAGAGACGTAGTTAACGAAACAGTGTACTGACAGACACACGAGTAAAAACAACAATGTACTGATGGTTACTACATCAAGGGGTCCATTGTGTTCATAAACGTTGAATTGCTTAAAGGAAACCATTCGAACACGGCCACTTCAAACAAAACAGTGCGTAGCCCATATGCTAGTTAGCATGAGCAAGCCTCGGGGATCGGCGTCTATTTTGGCAGCGAACACGATGAGATCCTGGCGTCACGGGTGAAATTCTGCATGTGATTAGGGTTAAATTGTAAAAGGAGAGAAAAAGAAAAAATAAGTGTTTACACGTGGTCGGTTCTGATTAGCCGTCAGTCTTTGGGTGTATGTTGGTGTGTGTTAAGTGTATCTGTGTGTGTGCTTACACAAGTCTGAAGCTTACACCTGTGTAAGAGAGTCTAGGGCAGTGAGTCAGTGGGATTTGTGGAAGTTGGGCTGCAACCACCAGCAACAATACCTGAGGGAAGTGAAGTCAATAGATGTTCATCCTCAGAGGGGCATTTCATCCAGCTCTAAGTGGTTGGCTCACAATCTTCTTGGCAAAGAAGAAAAAATTCAGGATCCTGTGTTGTTCCAGGGTCTCAGGAAAAAAAAACTGGGTGAGGTAAAAGGTAATCGAAACATCTCTCAAACGGGCCAGATCGCGCCAGTAAGGAATGAGTGTAGTCCATCTTGACAAATAAATAACAAAAATGGATAAAAGGATTTCTGGAGCGAGGTTGATAGCTCCCATACCACTTGATTAAAGAAGATGAATAATGTAACGGTTTTCTATGTTACTCGTTTTTTTTTAAATATTCGGACATCTTATAGATTCTAGGTTATTTCAAAATAATTCTGGAACCCTCTTTTTGCCTACTGGGTCACTGGCATTGGATTCATATCCATGTACGCATCTCGCACCTCTGAGGAGCAACATTCATCCGTCAGGAGCTATGATGGCACACCCAACTGATTTTTCTTTTAACGGAGATTGTGTTTTCATAACCATGATTTACACCGCAGTATGGCTGAATTTTTCGAATCATAAAGCGTTGATTAATTTTCTATAGCCGCACGGGTCATAAATTTCACGACTGTATTTTCAAATCATAAAGTGTTGATCAATTTTCTAGCGCAGAATGGATCAGAATATTTATGACTATAGCATACAGTAAATTATATTTTAAAAAAAGTCTATATTAATGCACTCGTTCTAACACATTATTGTTCCTCCAACAGCTCATTAACAAGGACTTGACTTAATCTAAGAAGACGAATAAATGCATTCGTAATGTGCTGATATAGAACAAAGAAAAGCGGATAATTATGGTATGGTGAAATGTTCTGTTGGGAGATGTTGATTTAACGTTTATGGATGGAGTGTCAGGACTGCTTAAAAGTCAGTACCGACACAGGAGATGTATCACTTACATTATAGTAGCTAACAACATTTGCTCCCTCACCAGCCTCTCTTTTCTCTACCTCTCGAAGTTAATGACAGAAAATTGCCGCTTGTAATTGCTGCTACAGAGAAAGCAGAAAGAGCAAGCTCCACCGAGTCCCTCACGGATTTTCTGTATCCTCAGTCTAAATGGGACAGTTAAAAAGTGCAGTGCGTCATCGATACAAAAATTCAAACTTGTCATCATTGGCATGACTGGCACACAGTTGTAGTAAAGAGGAATAATCTCTCCAACATACAAACACAACATGTACTCAAAATACTCAGTTTTAAAGTTTGTTTACCCCATTTTATCATTTGTGCATTACTATTATTATTCTTATTAATGAGATTAGTAGCAATTGTCACATAAATGAATCAAAGTGGATACAAATGCAGAATATTTTTACTGAAGAAAGTGAAAAAACACACATAGACCAAAATCATAAAACATAGAATGACAAACGCAAGACAAAGCACGGACTAGGGCTGTGTCCAAAACTCCATACTGGACACTGCTTATATAATAATCTTGATGGAAAAGTAGTAATAAAAGTACAGTCGATCCTCACATTAACCGACTAATTGGGGGGAGAGGTTGTCCGCTAACTTGAATAGTCCGGCGATAAGTGTTTCAGTGTGGAGGGTTAAAATAATGGAAATCCAAGGAAAAACACCACTAAGGTCCATAAAAGTGCTCCCCAAGTACCGTACACATGACAAGCAGCGTAACGACCAACATAAATAGGTAAGGACGCTGAGAAAACATTGAGGTGAAAAACACCAAATAATTGCCGAAAAAACAGTACAGCTTCACAACGACCACAGCTCAACCGACGCTTGTAAACAACTAGTAGCACGCACGCCACCGCCATCTAGCGGACAATTGCTGAACTACTGGCAGTTCGCAACACCCAGGATTTTTAAACTTTCGTACCGGACATTCTGGATAATGGATTATGTATTCAGACCAGCAGATTTTGTCCGTCGCATCCGATATCCGTTAATGCTTTGTTCATAGATGAGAGGTTCAACTGTATTGGTAATTTTGCAGTACATACAGGTTATCCACATGATATAGTACTTTGGTAGAAATATCCAGTGAACAGCCAGAGCTCACTTCATTACAGATTTCCAGCTTCCCAAAATTTTCAAAAAAACCCAAAAAACCTAGCGGATAGTTGAAGTGGCTTTGATTCCAGCTCTGAATATAAATGTAAGCAATAATGATAATAAACTGCATATTTTCATGTATTTTAACAGAACAAATAGCCTAACTAATGGGGAACGCTAGCTAACAAGCTCATGAATGGAACTCAGAGCTGCTTGAGGTATGCTAAAGCACATTTGGACAAGCCAGCTTCATTTTGGAATAAGGTGCTGTGGACTGATGAAACTAAAAT
>JAQMCW010000038.1:13483240-13499144 GCA_030068335.1 Chrysichthys cranchii
TGTTTATCAGTACATTACAGAAAATAATGAACTTTATCACAATATGCTAATTTTTTGAGAAGGACCTGTATATATATCCTTTTTAAGTATGTAAGCAGTTGGCCAATTAATACCATGTAGGACTACAGATTACCAATGGTTTTGTCTTCATATTAAATGAGTAGTTATATACTCTGGTCTCGTTTATTAAACGCATCACCCTGCACACTTCTCTAAGGATTCTGACCTTCCTAGTTGGTTCTATGCACGTAACCCTTTCTATCACGGAAACTAATGGGCCCCTAAAGTTGATTTTTTAATCTCGTGGAACCATCCATCTATCCATTAGATACATCACTTATCCATCAGGGTGGTAAGGAAGCAGGAGCCAATGCCAGCTGACTTCAGGTGAGAGTTGGGGAACACACTGGGCAGACCGCCAATCTATAACAGGGCTAACACAGATATACTTATGGGCAGTTTAGAGCAGCCAGTTGACCTAAATTTGATGTCTTTGGGCTGTGGGAGGAACCTGGAGCATTCGAAGGAAACTGCCTAGGTACAAGGAGAACATGTACGCACCACAAAGTAAGTCGCAAGCCAACCGTCAGGTTCGAACCCAGAACAACTCGCCACCAATTCTTTTTAAACAAAACTTTTAAAGCTAACTTTTAAAAAACAAGATTCAGTAACGTTTTAAAGTCCAGGGATTAGGCTATATCTTATTTCCCTGCCAAAAAAAAAAAAAAAAACCTGCAGCGGGGTGCCATCCCTTGTGTAAAAGTCATATTGCCAAAATTCCATGCTAAGCAGCTCGCATGTCTTGCATAAAGACCATTTTCGCACCAACACACTACCAACCACGTAGGCGTTTCAGAATTATTTAGGTTTCATACCATATAACTGTCTTTCCAATCACTTAATTCTTTATTTTGTATCATCTTACACAAACACATAATTATATCATTTGAGTTTTTATGACCCCCCCCCAGCACACACACACACACACACACACACACACACACACACACACACAGGTTCCTGAAAGTCCTTTGCTCCTGTGGTTGCCTTTGGCCAAGCATGCACATGGTAGCCTGCACAGTCCTCTAGGCTATTTTACCCTTTTTACAACTGTCATAATTTAATGCACAAATACTAAACAAAACAGCATTATTTTGTGACTCTATAAACATTAGGTGCATACTGAGCTCTTAATTATATTGCAATTATATTTTATGCAGTCAGTTTTTCTGTGCCAAAATATTAATGAAGACGCATGTGCTGCCACAAGCCAGGCTCTGTAACTAGTAACAAAAAACAAAACAAAACTATAAATAACTACCCGAACGCCATTAATTCCAGCGCCTTACGTATTGTATACAAGTATTGAACTTTTCGCATTATACACACTAAATGGCGTTAATTAGATTTTTGTTACCATTTAATTTAAACAGTATGTTTCTTAGAAGGTGCAAACTGTTTTTTTTTTGGTTGTTTGTTTTGTTTTGTTTTAATGGCACAAAGGTTAATTAAACAAAAAGCAGAAATGCTTTGTTTACATAACTACTCACCCACCTGGGTCAATACTTGGAAAAGCCAGCTTTGGCTGCAATTAGGGTGGCTGAGATACGTCTCCATCCGCTTTACAAATCTGGATCCTAGTTCTATCTCGAAAAACTGCTACGGTTCTGCCAGATTGCACACCCCTGGTGAACGGCTATTTTCAAGTTTTGCCTCAGATTCTCCACCAGATTGTGGTCTGGGCTTTCTAAGACAATCAGGTTTTTGGTTTTTAACCACTATATAATTATAGATCCAGCTCAGCATTATGTGATCGCTTTTGTAGATTCATGACATGGTATAGTGCTACCTGTGCTAGCTATAACCACAAAGAACAAACATGTGTGCACTGACATAAATGATGACGCCTGATATTAACAGTGATTTCAGTATGTATTAGCGAGTAGGAGTGTCATCAGTGATGGTGCCAGTGCTTGATCCTGCCTACATCTTTCTCAGTCCTGGTGTTTAAATATCAGGCATGTATGACCGAACACCTCAGACCATTGCCCTGCTCTCTGTGGAGAAAGAAGATTTGCTCGAGTTGCTCAAGTACACATTTGGTCCGATTTGCATCCAGATGACCTTGATAAATTCAAGACTGGATTTAACTGGATTGTTCCAAATCTGCTAATATAAGCATGCATTCAACTGCTTCTTTGTCAGCTGTACAATGCAACATTGCCCGACAACACTTAAATGAAAAGTAGTGTTGCCATGGCAATACTGACAATACTAACGCCTGTGGCTCTGGAAATGCGGAAAACAGATTTCGACCTTCAAAGTGCCTAACCTGTAAGTTGTATAGACACTGAACGTCACACACTGCTCCAACTGATGGAGTATCTAAGGATGAGACTTTACTATAACCTACACCACTAACATGAGTAGCATTAAAGACCAATTTGAGTACAAACTCTCAGTGGGAAGAAATATGGTGGGACTTTGCAACTCTGTGTGAAGTGTACGGTGGCCGTCAAGTGCCCATAGCGTACTTCCAAGTACTTACATTCACACTCCCTTGCTTTTTCCGCACAATGCTCCATTTTCTAAAATCTAGGGTTCTCAAACTTGTTAGCCAGCAAGCCTGATTCCTCTTCTTTCTTCTTTCTTGTCTGCCTTTCTTTTTCTTGTCCTTGTCCCATCGGTGCCAGAGGACGCTCTTGGGTCACGTTTGTAGACTTTTGAAATCTTGAATTGATTTCACCTGTTTTGCATTTATGCTAGCTGGCCATGCTACTTAAGTTCCTGTTTCTTCCCAGTTCGTTCTCATGGGTTAATTCGGTCGTGCTCAGGCTCATGTGGATTTCATGTCCTTCGTTTTCTTACGTTTTCTGCTCAAGGTGTGTAAGCGTTCTTAAAACCTTGCGTTCACATCTGACTCTTCGCATTCCTCCTGGGTATGTGACAGTCGTCCTTCCAGGGTCATGCAGCCAGTTGTAAAAGCTGCAAAACGCGGAAGACGGTCTCTAAATCCCATTCTGGGTTAATGTAGCAGCGCAAAATGGTGACTACTTAGAGGTGGACCCACATCCTATGTAGATGTAAAAATTCATAGTTACAGGTAGGTATGTATACACTAAGGAAAACGTACTTAGGAATTCCATAACTACAGTACATTATGGCATATATACTCCATTTCTGATAATAGATTCCGTCAAAGTCGTACATAGTGAACCTTTCAAGGCTATGTCATTTTGCCTCCTGAAACAAAGCCCTATTATTCAGTCACAGCCTTTAGCAGGGCCTTTCCCTGAATGTATACTAGAGCAACTGTGGTCGATAGCAAGCACAGCATGGAGCTCTATTATCATGTAAACAAATGTAGACCTGGTTTAGTAATCCTTCTACACCCAATTAACTCCGAGCCATAGTTCCATCTGCTCTCTCCATCCCGTTCTATAAAACGTTCCTTTCTTTGCCCAGTTGAATTCTGGCATGCAATTTTTGCTGAAAATTTGTCACGAGGCTACCAGCCAGACAAAGTCAGGGCTTTTTCCGTTTGAATGTATAGTGTTGCCTTGGTTGAGGCCGGGAGGATGATGAGATGAGGATTTACACGGACACAAATCAGGATGTGACCTCTCATGATATCAAAGGGCAATACACAGGGTCAGAGACAATCAAAGGAATTAGTGAGGACGAGACAATATCCACACGATTAAGGCAGGCTTCTTCTAAAGAGGATTTACAGCTTAACTTTTAAGATTTACCAGACTTATGCTTATTTCCGAAAGTAACCGAATAAGGTATTTGCATAAGGATTACACCATATATAATTCACTTTTTTCCCCCCGTAAGTCCACTCTCCGGTGAATCCGTGTACAGTTGCAATCAGAGCTAGAATCATGTGACTATAGGATGAGACGCATAAGCAGGAAGAGTCAGAACGACGTAGAGCATTCCGGTGGGATTCTATAAGAATTGTTCGGGAAAACGACGCCGCTGCGGATACGAGTGCATCTGAAAAGGACAAAGAGAAATCTTCTCTCTTACGGGAGCCATACTGAAAGCAACTTTAAGAAAGAAGTGCGTAGCAAGGAGATGAGTTCTTAAAGAAGGTTCAGGTCCTACAAGACATCAGGTGTCTGTTTGGATCCCAGACCTTTTTTTTTTTTTTTTTAGTCTAGTGGAGGGACGCAGATGACCACGTTGTTCACTGTAATGCCTTTCAAGTTGAGCCAAACTACAGAATGTTGTGCAACGTGCGTATTATAGTATGCCTTGCTCTTCTCTTATGAGTGTGAAATAACTTCCTGATGCAAAAAAAAAAAAAAAAAAAACACCACTGAACATAGTTAGACTTCTGAAGCTTACAGCACTCATGCAGTAAAGCACACAGGAGTTGATCAGAGATGCTAGAGAGAACTGAGAGAACGGGTAGGAGGAACGAGAGAGAGTACGAGAGTGAAACAGGAGTCAAAGAACAGGGCCCAAGGCTCCATGTGCGAAAGACAGCGATGATCAGAGCCACCACCTCTCAAAGGGGACCTGCTTCCTTTAGAGGATTAGGGTATGTTGCAAGAGCTTGTTTGTAGGGAGCTTGAAGTCTGACTCTGTTTGCATGTTCTCTGTGAGATTTGCTATGCAGAGACGAATCATGAGAGCCAAGCCAGGAAGACACATGCTTGTTGGCTTGCCTCCTGGGTGCTTCATCTATCCACCTGACGTTAACATACAGCCCTAACATTCCTGTACAGCTATTAAGGCTCGCAGAACAGCCGCCGCCACGGCGAAATCTTTTTCTTTCCACCTCAGTGTATTGTAATTACGACACCGCGTTGCTCCCCTTAACCCCTGTAGTGAGGCTTGACTGATGTGCTCAGCGTAGCGCTGCGTTACAGTTCACCGGGAGCGTATTTACTCAATACGTAGGAAATAACCCAAGTTCTCTGCATCAGCAACCAGAAGTAAAACGCAAGGAAACAAAGTCAACCTGAGTCAAGTGTGAAGTGTGAATTGTCCATTGATCCTTGGGCGTCAAAGAGAGAAGAGGGCATTCAAGGAGACTGATAATGGAGGCAGAGCTGTTTTAAAGATCGGACAGCATAAAGCAGTTTAGTGTAAACTTAAATGCAAACCATGTTGTGTTATCTGTAATGGGGGAAGAAATAGCATTTATTTGCCTGGATCATAAAATTTGTGGCGTAAATTCTGTATTTTTAAAAAAAAAAAAAAAAGGTGTGTGTGTGTGTGTGGGGGGGGGGGGGGGGGGTCTATCTCTGTAACACGTCCCACACTTTTGGGGGCAAATAATGCTCGAGGTAATATTATTCCCAGTCTTACAAGGTTTCATTCAAATGGCTCTGATAAAAGGTTTTATTTTTTACAATACTCTAATCTGGTGGAACCTGAGGACGGGTTTCAGGAAATGGCTTTACGATTGGACAGGGATCATCCTGACAGACGCTCACATCCCAAATTTGCTGCACATGGCTCCACCGCCGTACAGATTAGTTTGGAGTGAAGTGACACTCAAAAGGCCTCAGGTGATCCTGCTACAAAATTTCTTTGTAAGAAGTCGAAATGAAGAAAGAGGAAACCCGAGAGGAACACTCAGGCTGTCACACCCTCGGTAGAACGGACCTTTTAACGCGCGAGCGTGTGCGTTCTCTTAATCAACTGAGGAAGATCAGACAGTGACATTTGTAAGACTTGTTTAATTATTCCTGCGCTATTTCATTCTCATGCCCTTAACTCCACGATCACTGCATATCGCAGTCCTAACGCTGGGATATATTGGTATGCACCATGACAAACGCTAAAATAAAAAAAAAAAGACTTAGCCATGTCTGACTCACTTCACTCTATAGTCATCCAGATAAGCATATAATGCAAGAGACAGCTTTTATGGAAATAGGAAAACTCTAAATGCCACATGAAGTGACAGAGACAGCAGAAAGCTTTGTCTTTCAAGTGCCATAATGTGCGGCGAAGTGCGCTTTATCAAATGCCAGGATAAACCCTAAAAAAAAAAAAAGAGCATGTAACATCAAAGCTCATACAAAACCTGGTATATCACTTAAGCACGATGCAATAACCCAGCAATATTGTTTGCTGACCTTATACTTCCGATTTTATTGTGTGCATATGTTGCACCTAAATCAACACTTTAGAACAGTGTTTAATACACTGTTTTATATCAGGTATTGGCATTTGTTTCTTTCCGTGCTGCACACACTATAACACATATAACATGCCTCCGCACTCTTTACTAAGAGACTATGATGGAAGACAGATGATGCAAGAGCAATTTTGAGTTTTAGACTTTTAAGGGGATTTAGCTTCCAATAATAATGAGCCATATCTAAACAATCTTCTATATATATAAAATTCTTTTGGCGTTTGAAACGGAAATGCCGTATGACCACAGGACATATTATACGTGAAGATGAGCGGAAACAGCGTAACTAGCGCTTACATTTGAACTAATCACTTCGTTTGTGGACGCCATTTTTATATCATCTTTACAAATTGGTATTATTTGTGTGAGAGTTATTTTACTGATATTGAAAAGAAGTAAACCAGGGGCGGAGCTACGGGCGGGGCAGGGGGGCCACTGCCCCTGGGCCCTGTGGCCCTCCCCTGTGTCATAAAAGGCCCCTCCCAAAAATGCAAAACACCGATTGCACGTTCATTCATAATTACAGTTTCGGAACAACGCACACACGCCGCCCCCCCCGCCCCCCCCACACACACACACACCCCCGTTCGTTTGTGCGTAATTGCAGTCACGGGGGGCAGGGGTATCGGAGTTCCACCACTGAAGTAAACACCTATTTGGTAAGTAATTATCTAAGAAAAACTGATCTAAATATATAAAATTCTTTTCGCGTTTGAAACGGAAATGATGTACGACCGACCGCTATTTGTTGAAAAATAAAATTGGTAATTAACAGACTTATTTTATAAATACTGCATTTTATTTTCTTTTTTTTCCCTTGCACTCAGTGAGCGAAGCCACTGGGGAACCAGCTAGTGAGGAAATATAAATGTTTCTGAAGGTGGGACATTTGTCTTGACTGGTGAACTCTTTACTCTCTCTCTATGCAATAAAAAAAGAATTGGTCTAAACAGGATTTTAAACTAGTTCATCATGATCCCAGCTGTTAAACAGACTTTGGTTAGCAGTGGTTAGTATTGTGACCTCATAACCAGAAGGTCCTGGGTTCAAACCTGGTAGCCAACCTTTCTGTGTGCAGTTTGCATGTTCTCCCCATGTCTGTGTGGGTTTCTCCAGGTGCTCTGGTTTCCATCCACGAGCCAAAGACATGTAGATTAGGGCAACTGGTTACTCTAAATCGCCCATAGGTGTGAGCGTGAATGGTTGTTTGTCTCTGTGTTGGGTTGGCACCATGCCAAGAGTGTAATGCCTTCCCTCTCTCAAAATCAGCTGGGATTGGCTCTAGCTTCCCCTTGACCTGAAGCCCTATACATGGTAAAGATGATGGATGGGTGGATGGTAATAGTCATTTACTGTAATGGCACATTTTTAAATGAGTGCCGTACTACAATTTTTCATCCATCCATTTTCTATACCGCTTATTTGTCAGGGTCACAAGGAAGCTGGAACCAGCTGACGCCAGGTACGAGGTAGGTTATGTTCTGTGCGATCGCACAGTCTGGTGTCAACCAGATAAAGGTGGGTTCCCTTTGAGTCTCGGCCCTTTTATGAGTTCTCCATCATGTGGTCTCAGGGAGTTTTTCCTTGCCACTGTCACCTCTGACTTGCTATATTTAGAGATCAATTCATACATTTATGCCTGGAATTGAGATACGTATTTCCACAAAGCTGCGATGTGACAGAGTGAACTGAATTGTATTTCTTCAGATTCATCTTTACACCAACCAGAATAATGTGGCTACTGAAGTTCAGTGAATGAATAAATATAACATTTTGCTCTCGACAGCAATACACCAAACTGTTACCTTTGTCACTTGGTTTGCTAGCTTTTGTTAGCCATTGTTCACCTTGTGTAGCCAACTGTTGGAAGATCTGAAGAACTACTGTGAAAGAATACAATTCAGCCAAGTTTCTCTCAGTGTGAAAATGGTAAATACATGAATGTAAAATATCTTTCAGATGGTATGACATCAAATACACCACTCGTTTAGCCTCTGCACCACTCACTTAGCCTCTGCTCTCGCACATAGACCCTGATACTCATACTCAGCCCTGTTTGACTTTATAGTATACAGTTGCAGAAACGTGATGGCTTGTATTCTTACTGTTTGGTGTCACTTGCTCTCAAGGATTCTTTTTCATGTCATCTCAGGAAGTTTCTCGTTGCCACTGGTGCATCTGGTTTGCTCATCAGGGACTTAGACCTGCATCCAGACTGCGATCCAGTTGCTTTATGAAAATGTCTAATGTTAAAAGCTCGATATAAATAAAACTCAATTGAAATGAACGGAGAAGCGCATGTCTCTGTCATTAGGTTTCCAGATATTTAACCCTAGGCTCAATATATTCATAAAAATATTACATTTTCATTGCATATGTGTATGGTGAAAACTTTTTGTTGACCGTGGGGGATATTTAAAGCAGTCCTCCACCCTAGGCTTCAAATTTGCCACAGCCAACATCATTAAAGTTGCCCACTTGGATGGCACACTAGCCAACCTAGCAAGCCCGCTCACTAGTTAACAGAAAAGCTTTGAGCCGTTGGAGTCTTTGGTCCAGTTGGTTCAGGTCAAGCCATTAAATCGCAAAAAAATAAAAATAAATAAATAACCAAACAAAAACAACAAAAACAAAGAGGGGCATCTTTCAGAGCCTGGGGGAAATTGCAGTTTGTTTACCGCTCCACTGCTGCTTTTGTCACCTGTCACACTTAAAAAATCTGGAGAATGAATCTGATTTGGGAAAAATATGACTTAATATCATAAGTCCCTGAAATAAAAGTTAGAGGGCTGACGTGCGCCTAAACGGCGTCTAGAATCGTCCATGAGATGTACTACTGAATATGCAATACTGCCATGAAAGACAGCCTGTGGGCTAACACAACACATTACCCCCGTGTTCTTGTGATGAAGGCCAAGAAATATGTCCAAAAATAGATTGCGGAAATGGGACTACCCATCTGGCCCACCTGCCAGGCAGTGCTGAAGATTATCATCCACAATTCCCTTTCGTTCTGGACTAAACCATGTAACAAACCATGACAGTGCAAGGGATAGTGATGAGATTATCACATATCAAATATACCATTCTTGTTTGCTTGTTGGTTTGTTTACCCTTTAATGTAGTTTCATTTGCAATGAATAACAAGCAGGCTGAAACGCATGCAACCTGTCAGAGCAGCACGTCCCGTGGCAGCCATTAGGGCCGAGATCATCTCTACCCAGTCTGCCTATCAGAAACCTGTCCAAAGTCACGCACTGTATTAGAACACCATGCACCTTTTCTTTTACTTTATGTTGCACGGGTGAATGTGCTCAAACCCTGACCTGAGAAAGATACCGTAATCTAACATTTAGCATAAGGCCTAGGGAACAGCAGCTCCTGTAATGCATGATTCCAAGCACCTAATGTCCAGGCACATGCACTGACTGAAGAGTGCAGGAAGGCTTCATCTTTGCAGTCTCTCAAGCAAAATATTAAAGAAAAAAAAAAAGTCTTTCCAGTGCCAGAGCTTTTCAGACACACAAATATTCAGCCTGGTCACGTAGAGCCGAATAAATATTACACAGAGCAGAGTGGCCACTAGGGGGAGCGAACTGAATCGTTAAACCTTTGGTTTCTACACACACACACACACACACACACACACACACACACACACATAGCCAAACCAAACGTTTGCGAATTGCCCTTCAAGAGTCACTCTGAACTGCTTTATGGTGAATCATGAGTCTGGAGTCTGCTTGGAGAGACTGAGGGCGCACTTGGCCTGTCTGTAGGCTAGCTGCATGCCAGCCAGGAGACTCGGGTAATGCCAGGGACACTGGGGCTTCTCAGGGCCAGAAATAAATTCCTGTGGCTTTGGGACTGGAGCTCGTAAAAGCAATGCGCCACCGAGATATGGCACAGAGCACCAGAAGCGCTCGAGCTCCTCAGCAACCCACTGATGGACATTACAGCGCCTGTGTTCACTTTCAGGGTAGAAAAAGGGCGCAGTGGCCAACTCTCAGCAGGGGAATTACCCCAGTGTGGGGTTCTGATCTTTTAGGGCTTTTGGATTTGTTGGAACCTTTGCAGTCGGGTTCAGTAAGGGTTCCAGCTGTGAGCTAGTAATGCTGTCCAGTGGTGTGTGGGGGAACTTTAATCAGGAAGGTGAGAGACAGACTTTAGGGCATGTGAGACAAAATAAGAATGAGGTCAGTGGGCCTGAGTGGAGAGTGCCCTGTAGGCCACCTGTTTGCACTGGACAATAGTCTGCATTTCCTTCTATGCGCAACACGCGCTGCAAAGTACCGCTAATAACGTGTAAACCCTCATTCATTCACGTGTCAGGATTTTTTAATTTGGTTTTTTTTTTGTTTTTTGTTTTTTTGCACGTGCGTTTTCATACTCATTGCTTCGAGCAAATGAGGGACGACGGGGCGCGCGCAGCTCCCTCCAGGTCCCCAGGGTTGCCGCACCTAATCAGGTCTCGAGTTTGCACGCTGTATAGATGTGACCGACGCGCACCCCCTTGCCTAATAGCACTGCAACCCCAGACGCGCGCGCGCGCGCGCACCCCCCCACACACACACACGTGCGCGCGCGCGCTCGTTCACGGAGCCGGATTCTGGGGGCGTCCGCTCTTGATTGAACATCATTCCGAGCGCGTCCACTCGCGCACGGCACAGCTCATCCAAACGGGCGCGCGCGTGCGCGCTTCCACACTTCTGTACATCTCCCTTTCACACTTGTGTGCCCCCTCTCTCCACACCCACACACACCCACACACACACACGCGCGCAGGCTACACGCGCGCGCTTAACCCCCACCTTCTCCCTTTCCTGATCCTCAGTATGTTAGAAAGTCCCTCAGTGGCGCGTGCCCCGTGAGCGTGCATTGGCATGACACAACAATCTGTTCCGCTCACACCGAGCCACCTGTTCTGGACCACCACCACCGGGGGCATAATGGGCGCATTGTTGGGCACATAACAGTTCATGGGTACAACTGAGACTGGCTGCTTTTTTTTTTTTTTTTTTTTTTTTTTGGGGGTTGTTTGTTTGTTTTGTGCCCAAACCCAGTCCCTGCCAGCCTACACGAGTCGCCTGGTATCTAATCAGTAGGAAAGCCGCAGAGATCTGCATCGAGTTAATGGCATGAGGATGGAGCGCAGGCTTTGAAGCCCGCAGAGACTCGAGTGCATGTCGGGAAAAAGACCACGGGAGGAATCCCGAACCTGACAGGCTTCACACAGACGCTTGGACTCACCGATGTGAATAATGGAGTCGGTAAGCACAGGCTCCCACTCCAGCCTCCAGCATGCGAGCAGGAGCAGCACAGGCGGAAAAACTTTCATGTCTCCAGCGGCTAAATCAATGCTCCTCCTGCGGGACGGACTGCTTTAAATCCTGAAGCCTCCCTGAAGGGAGATCCGCTCCGGGTGCAGGCGCAGGGGAGGGAGGGATGGCGCGTCCTCCTGGAAAGCCGCACTCCCTCACAGCCCTCCCGGCTCGGATGCGGCTGCTTTCTGTCGACAGCAAAGAACAACCACGAGATATCCTTCACCAAATCTCAGCAAGGCGTCCGACCAGGCCACCCAGACCAGTCCAGGCTGAGATATCCTCCGTCCGGTGAAGCCCGGGTCCGATGCGCGGAGACAGCACAGAAAGAAAGTCCAGAGAGAGGAGAGATGCGACGGATATGACGGCTTTGCTCGACGACGCGCGCGCCACGGCCAGCATCAAACGGCGCACAAGTTCCTCTCGAGCGCACGATCCAGGCTGGAGGATGCGGCTTCAGCTCGGAGTCAGTATTCCCAGGATGCTCTGCTTGGCCGAAGAGGCTGAAGAGAATGGAGTGGGAGTTCACATGCGACTTCTGCTTAGTATGCGGTGCGAGGAGACCCGAGAAGATGCGCAGCAGCAGCAGCATCCGTTAGGGAGCTCGCGCTCAACAGAACTGGATTACCTCAGAGAGAGAGAGAGAGAGAGAGAGAGAGAGAGAGAGAGAGAAGAGTGGGTGGAGTCATGATCATGCAGAAGAGTAATCTGTGTGGTTATGGCTCCTCCCTTATCCAGCTAAGAAGATATTCATCAAGTTCTTCCCAAAAAGGGTTCCTCAGTGCTTCTTGGGGTAGTCAGGGATTCTCAGGTGGCGCAAAGATTTCCTCCAAGAAAGCCCATCTGACACGAAGACCCTCTCTTCTTATAGTGATCCTTTAAGGCTTCCGTAGGAGGGACGACCCATTTAAGATCTTAGCTTACAAGTTTTTCCAATAACCTAGCCCAGGTAATGGTCAAAATCTGCCACTGCCTTAACTCGGACCCTGGTACGTCAGTGATGAGCAATCACCAAACGTTTTTTGGCTTTTTCTTCTTCTTTTCAGATCGCTTCCCCACTTGGGTTGGGTCACGTGAAAACGGTTCCTCTAAAGTCCTTTGGATAATTAAGACTTTGTAGCTTCCAAAAAAAAAAAAGGAGGAGGTCTATTTAGAAGTCTTTCCGACAGCGAAAAGCACGTTATTAGGGTTCTTCAAAGCTCCAAGGTTCCTCCGAAGGACACACCTAAGATCCATTTAGCGGTTGCAGAGTTTAATGTCTCTTTAATAGCCCAAAGGCACAATTTCAGGTGCAAAATTAGACTTTTTTTTTTTTTTTTTTTCTGAGCATGTAATTTATCAAAGCTTTGTAAGACTGTTTGAGATCTCCCGTTGCGTTTACATTGACAACATGGATTATAGGTCAGGTAAATCAAGGGGCTGTGAGTGATGAGAACATACTACCCTTGTGATTCCATTCAGAGCAAAGAGAGACAGAGTGATGGCTCACTAACCACTGTGACTGGATAAGGCGCAAGGGAAAATAGAGCCGAAACGTATCAGCGTATGCCCAGACGAACACCCCGAGGGCCATCAACAGCGTGGCATGTTAGGCATGACTACAAAGTTACAAAACATATGAAGTCCGGTCCATAAATCTTTGGACAGTGACACAGTTTTAGTATTTTTGCCTCTGGACACCACCACAATGGATTTGAAATGAAGTCATCAGGCTATAAATGTAGACTTTCATCTTTAATCCAAGGGGTTTAACAAAAATATTGCATTAACTGTGTCGGAATTACAGACATTTGAACATACTTCCTCCATTTTTACAGGTTCCAAAATAACTAGACACCCTAATATACTGTACTTAGAAATACAACCATAATTATTAATACTCTGAGGCAAATTCCTTGCCGTCAATGAATGGACATCACCAAATGTCGAGTTTCTTCCCTTGAGATGTTTTACCAGGCTTGTACTGCAGCCACCTTCGGCTGTTACTTGTTTTTGGGTCTTTCTGCCTTTGGTTTTGTTTTTAGCGAGTGATAAGCATGCTCAACTGAGGCGAGTGACTAAGCCACTCTTGATTGTAGATTTGGACAATGACACGTCTCCCTCCTCAGGAGTGTTTTTGACTTGACTAGATGTTGAAGGGGTTTTTCTTTCCCAAGGAAAGAATCCTGTGATCATCCACTTTAGTTGTCTTCTGTGGTCATCCAGGCCTTTTGGCGTTGCTCAACTCATCAGTGCATTTCGTCTTTTTGAGAATGTACAAAATTGTTGATCACTTCTTCTTAAATTTGTACTATCTCTCCGATAGGTCTGTTTTATTTCTTCAACCTAATGATGGCTTTCTTCACTTGCATTGCCATCTCTCTGGACTGCATATTGAGAGTTCGCATGCACAAGTACCCAAAGCAAATTCAACACTTGGAATCATCTCTAGACCTTTTATCGCTTTAATTTCCCATGAAATAATAAACAGGTCCTGAAATTGCTCATCAATTAACAGTCGGTTGTCCGATTACTTTTGCGCCTGTAAAAATGAAGGGACTTTGTAAACACAACTGTAATTCCTAAAAAGTTAACGCAGTATATTTTTTAAATACATTGAATTAAAGCTGAAATCCCACACGTCGCTCGTATCTTGATTCGCTTCATTTCAAATCCGTCGTGTTGGTGTACAGAAGCAAAATCCTGAAAATTTTCTCGCTGTTCAAATACTTATGGACCTGACTGCAGGAACAAAGATATAACCCCTTTTTTTTCCTCTATCAGTGTATAGTGTACAGTTTTCCACACAATGCTAGGTGTCATTACATAATCTTCCCTGCTTGCACGAAGATCTCATAGTTATTAAGGTCTTAATTTTGTGACCTCAAAAAAAAACAAAAAAAAAACAAGCCTCATTTTCTCCACGGAACGAATAAGAGACCCTGTGACAAAGACTATGCATTCCGACGTGCAATATGTCACCAGAAGGACAAGCCGTTATCGCAGACAGGCGACTGGCAATTCAGAGCACTTAAGTGTCAGTGTCAAACTTTGATCAGTCAAAGATCAGTTCTTTTATTCTGAAAGTCAAAATGAACACCATTCTCTCCCTTGTATAGTCCCCCTCCAAAGAGTAGCACCCAAACAAACCCAAACTGCAAATCAAGGGCCACCTTCACACTGATTTAGAAAGGGTGAATTATTTATCAGCAAACACCTAGAAGAAAAGGAGCTTCAGCTCAGAATGTTGGCGCTTAAGTACCGACGGAGGTGTGTGGGTTGGGAGACAAACAAGCATGACTTTGGAGGACCTGTTTTGGCAATTGCGGCTGTCCTCAGAAATATTTATAGCCTCCCAACATCTAAGGATGCTTTTTTAGATCTGTGGAGGAGCGAGGGGACCACTGTCATAAATAATCCAACAGCTATAAAACTGTTTTTTATATATGTATATATTCCTGAGTGATGTGACTACTCTACTCAGACACTCCAGCTGGTACAAAAAACCACCCAAATCCAAAAATGGTGCGTATTACCCAGGTCAGACTATTTCTCCTTCTGTCTGAAAAGCACTGAAGAAACAAGTTCAGAGCAAGGAATTAAACACGCCACTGATCTGTTTCACAGCACGCACGACGGTGCATTACTCATACGCACGATCCATTATCAGGCAGCTTGTGGCCATTGTGTACAATTTGCTGTTTTGGCAGAAGAATCGTTGGATCCTTTAGAAAACCCTTTGCTTCTACAGTACATGGGAAGGTCTTTGTCATAACCTGCCCGTGCTCAAGCCGCTGCCCTGCTCAAATAAAAAGAAAAGTGCGTTAAGAGACAAGGGAGCCGTCCATTTCTGAATCCTGAAACATCACCGCGCCCTATAAGCAACCCGACCGCTGCTCTTCTCTGTGCATTCATTAAGTGTAATGTTAAGTAAGGGAGCAGTCCATCTTTACAAACCAACTCCTCTGTGTTTAAAATAGCTGTTGGTGGAATGGATCTGATTAGATTGCCTAAAGTAAAGTCACTTGAATGAATTAACCTTTAGCTGGACTGAAGGTAAATAATAGAACCCATTTTAACACTCATTACGTATAAATATAACATATATAATTGGTTCATTTAAATGTAAATGTAAACTTGATTAACATGTTTTCAATACTCCTGTAGGAGGTCTGGTAATAGCTTAATGGACAATGTGAAGTACTTTCCTGCAAACAGCAGAGGTCTCCCTTCTATATGCGCTGCTTAGCAATAGGCTTTAATGTGACCCGGCGTTGGTGTCTTTTAATCGCCATGTCTGTGGAAAACAAGAAGTGTATTAATAATATTGAATTTTTGTTCTTGTTCAGAATGGAGGGTGGGGGGGGGGAATGGGCATGAGTCACAAGGGCTCCACAGTCGAAGAGAGATTAACATAAAAAAAAAAAAAATAGATATGAGC
>JAQMCW010000038.1:13766196-13777275 GCA_030068335.1 Chrysichthys cranchii
GGGGGGGGGGGATGCTGGAAATAGATGATGAGCAGATTAAAGAGGTTTGTCATTGCCTCTAATTGTGTGTGGGTGTATGTGTGTGCGCGCGTGCGTGTGTGTGTGCACGCACATGTGCGTGATAATGAGATTGGTTAAGAGTCATGCTGCTCACACTCCATAACGCACATGGCAGCTCCTCTCAGAAAACCTCCCCAGTGGCTAACTTTGATTCCCTCCCAGCCCCACTGTATGTTTAATTTGATTTGTATCCATCACTTCAATGTTCAAAGCTTTTACTTTGGGAGCAAGTCCAATTGATGTGCTGCATACAGGGAAATTAAGGGATTCTTATATAATTTCAGTTTGGGTAAAACTACATACATTCTTCAGTTTCTGTGGTTCGTATTTGGCTTCTGACACAAGATCCATCAGCCAATATGTTTTCCCATATTGCATAAATAATATGAAGCAGGGGCGTGTATATAAGTAACTATTATTAAGTATCACAGCTTAGTAATTCAGCAATTCACACACACACACACCACCGGCACATAGCCTGAATATTTCTGACTATCATCCTATGATATTTATGAGATACTCACTTAATGTATTCTAGTTACATGCAGCTGAGAGACAGAGACTCTCGATGGAGTGTTGCATGCAGTTAAGGTAAAAAAAAACAAAAAAAAACAAAACAACAACACAAAAGTCCATTAAAGTATTTTAAATCAGGTGGAAGATAATGTTTAATTCTCTTAAACCATATTGCCTTTTAATTACTTCTAAAAAGCAGCTGAGGCCACACATAGTGCACATGCATTATTAATGCTTAAATTGAAGTGGTTTTCATTTATTTAGTTGGATTTCGAGGGATTTCTTTCATCCTGCTGTTTGTGAGTGGGCGCTATCCTCCAGGGAGCTCTGGCCCTGTCTGGGCGGGTAGAACCCGTCCATTCACACTGCCTGGACGCAACACGGAGCAGAAATCACATTAATGACATTACACCGAGCCTTCCTTTAGATTATAGCCGGGTCAGTGGCTGAGCCATGCTGCATCATTAAACATCAGAAGCGAACAAAAAAATGGTTCAGTAATGGGGGATGTGTCTGGAGACCCACTTTAAAGAGTGGGTTGAAACGGATGGTGGCAGCTCCATTAGGAAAATGGCCGCCCCTCTGGAAATGAGGTTCTTCTCTTATTGAAGAGGACGGCAGCTCGGTGCTGTGTGTGTGATAAAGAACAGCCTGGTGAAAGAGGGTGGGATGCGTGTGCGCCGCAGCCGGCCGAAGCTGCCTCGCTTTGTCAGGATGATTATGAAAAGTGGGTGGGGACGCATGCAAATGGTGGCACTGCTGGAACACAGCTGGGGGCGGCCCTTGGGACTGCTTTACCTCACTCACTCATCTATAATGGATGGTGGTGCAGTTTGAGACAGCACCGGTCATTATCTATAAGTCTTATTTATGGCTGGGGGAATACAGAAAAACAAACCTGGGATCATTTAATTGAAAATATACACTGTTCCCGTTTTCATCTGGGCACCAAGCTTTGTATTTTCTGTGCTTAAGCTGCAGTGGGAAGATTTATTTATTTATTTATTTATTTATTTATTTATTTATTTATTTAAAGAAAAAAAACGAGAAGAAATCAAATCAGGGAACATAAATAGTCTAAAATGGGTTCCGAAGGCATTACAATAGAAAATTACAGTCAGGACTGTTGCATACAATCGGGCAGGGTTTTTTTTTTTTAGAGAACATAATTCAGGACAAAGAACAGAGATGGGTAGCAAATTTACACACACAGAATTAAGAATGAGGATTTTGTTGTGATTTTCAGTAGCTCGCTAAAGATTCCTGGATAGCTCCCAACTCTTGGTCATCTCAGAGCAGAACAGAGGAAATTAACAGCCAAGGGTAGCTCAGTTGCTACTTGGTAAATGTAACATGGAGGAATATTTGACTAGTGATATATGGACAGACAGATAGACAGACAAATGTACAGATCTTCATACCGTGTGAGGATTCTCCGTGAACTCTCACCAGTGCGAATAAAATTTCCATTCAAACTGATAAAAGAGAAAAAGTCGTGAAAAAATTTGAATCTGATCGCTTTTACTCTCTGAATCCACACATACTCTTTTGAGTCCTGAAACACTGATGGTGTGAAACAGTCCTATTGGGAGACAAAGCACAAAACATATTTTACTTCAAGCATTTAAACACGGTTGAGGCAATATGAACATTAAACTCATATCTAGAGGCAAGTACCTATTAACCACACAAAGTGCAGACACTGTATAAGGACAAACTTATTAAAAAATATTTTTGGTGTGTAATTCCCATAGCATGTAATTTATTAGTATTAATAATAGAAGGTAAGTAAAGGCATTCTTCTTACCTGAGTCTGCTTGGCTGGTAGACAAGTCCATTTTCTTTTATTAACATCTTTCCTAAGTGTATTTTCTATGGGCGTTTATAGCATAGGATTTTTTTGTCCATTTAGCTAAGGGAGTAACCCACGTTGGCTTCTTTTCAATAGCAAACAGTACCTCGGCACATTAATACATCAGCTGTGGTGTAAATCCTATAGCTCTAAAGTATAACTGCAGATGGGAGAGTAACGCAGACTATCAAATATATCTAACCCAAAGATCTTTTTGTGTTCTTTGGAGTTATTTTCATCACAAATGAGATTTCCTCCATGTCCTATCAACAACTGCCTGCCTGTGTGTGTGGTTAGACACTCTGAGTGTTGCCATGGTGATGACAGACTTGCCTTCGTAGTCCAATTGCTCATTTCTTGATTAATGTAGACTGCTTAAGAAGGGATAGAGCCATAAACAATCAAGCAATAACTACACTCTCTGTGTTGGATGGTTAAAACTCGATATATTCTTTCATAATAAAGGGCCTAAATCAAATAGATTTAATTTGGTCCAGGTCTCTAGGGGTACTGTTTACTGTGACGGTGAAATTTGGGAGGCAGGATTAAATAGTTTTTTGGCATGTATTGACTTGTGTGCACATTATGAAGTGACCTTCGGTAAGTAACGCACAGTAGTATTTTTCCACCTGAGAGCTTTTTAAATCCCTAACACCTACATCCTTCAGTTTTAACCATGCCAAAGGGGCCATAGGTATATGTCCAGCTAAATCTGTGTAGGTTTCGCCATATTCAAGATTGAACCTAATTGAATGGGTTCTGTTATTTGGTACCATCACCTGAGACTGGAGCAACCTCCTCCTTCTCCTCCTCTTCCTCCTCATATGTCCTTCTCAGGTCTCTAGAGATATTCAATACTGTACTGGATGCCAAATGTGATTGACGAATGGCTAATGTGTCTGGAATTTTGACCTTTGCCTTAATAGGGTGAAATGAAACACGTTATCCACGTCACGAATGCGGTTTGAACATCAGGAGCAGAAAAACGAAAAACGTTACTATTTACACATTGGTTCTCTTAAGAATATAACATAGTAGTGTAGTTTGTATACTGTTTTCACAGTCATCAAATTACTCTTCTTCTATAAATACCACTGAGTGGATTTGAAACTCACGGCGTTATGTTGGGAAAAACAAACGTCTTATCTGTCAGTCATTACAGTAATGTCCTCTACCATTTTAATGACAAAATTACTCATCTAAAGGGCTATTATTACTATGATATGCCATGAACAGTGAAAATCATTTGTAAGCAGACAGAAAAATCAATCAGATGGGCCCAGGCAGCTTGTTTGCAAGGGCCGACCTTCGGCTCCACAACAAAATTGTCATTTAGCAGAGGCCATCTCCAGCACCCTGCTGGGCGGGAGCCACCTGGGCCCTGCTTATTTTAGATGGATAGAAAGACAGAGGAATGAAAAGAAATGGAAGACCCAGACACAGCCTTGGGATAGGTTGATACAATGAAAGATTTGTCACATGCACTGATTTTTTTTTTCTTTTTTTTTTTTTTTGTGAGACCTTTCATTCCTTCATTTATTCATCTTCAGAAGCTTTTTTTTTATTTTATTTTTTATTTATTTTTTTATTGATCTTCAATTGCATCTTTTTATTCTGGTCAGGGTTTCTGTGAATCCAGTGTCTGCCCAAGGGAGGTAGGTGGGAATGCACACTGGATTGTCTGCCTGACAGTCTTTTTATGCATCTACTGTCTTACAAAACTGTTCTTGGCTGGTTTGGTTAGAGTAAATATAGGCCAAGTATTTACCAAAGAAAAAAAAAGGCTTGGCAAATGGAAACCTCCAATGTGCTGTATTAATCCATCTGTCTATTCTTCTGGCAAGAAACAAAAAACGATAAATGCATTATACCAGCTGAGGTTCTTTGCTATTGGGACCACACCTTAACTAAATCAAGAGTAAGCTTTCTTCATCGTCTCTCTCAAAGTGAAGGCATAGACGTAACCTTGAGGACAGGCATTGAAAGCTGCACCTCAAACACATGAGACTTCGTACATGACCATGAACCAATAGAGTGATCTCAGGCTCAGTTAAAGACACAGAAAGACACAAACAGTGAGTAAGCCCCGGTCGCCTCAGTAAAGATCACAATGAAACACTTACTAACATATGATCAACATAGACAATGTGTGCACAAACTGGAATTACACAGCTGGATCATAAAATTCCACAGCTGGTTCATGGGACTACACAGATGGATCATCAGAGTCACACATGCATCATATTCCACTTATTCTACTGAACTGTTAGATGATGATGTGCACCTATTTCATTCCCACCTGCATTAGAAATGCAGTCAAACCAAACATCTTGATACCTAAGGTTTTGTCAGTGTAATTTATGTTCATGTTACTAGATGTTCAAATGATAAACTATCATTCTGAATAATGTAAAAAATCTACAGTGTTGATCTTTGTGTATTAAGCATGGCACATTAAACCGAGCAGCTATAAAATTAAAACTGCTGACAGGTTAAATGAATAACACTGATCATTGCAGTACAATGGCACCTGTTAAGTGATGGGGTATATTGGGCAGCAAGTGAACAGTCAATTGTCTTAATCTCTTAGTTAATGTATTGGAAGCAGGAAAAACGGACAAGCCTAAGGATTGGCGTGACTTTGACGAGGGCCAAATAATGATGGCTAGAAGGCTGGGTAAGGGCATGTCTAAAACGACAGGTCTTGTGGGTATTCCTGCTGTGAAGTTTTTAGTCCCTACCAAAAGTGTTCTAAGAAAGGACAACCAGTGAACCAGGGACAGGCTGATGGGTGCTCAAGGCTCAATGATGCGCGCATGTGGACCAAAGGCTAACCTGAATGGTCTGATCCCGCAGAAGAGCTACTGTAGCAAAAATTGCAGAAAACGTTAATACTGCTTATGATGGAAAGATGTCAGAACATACAGTGCATGACATCTTGGTGACTACAGGGCTGTCCAGCTGTAGACTGATCAGAGCGCTCATTCTGACACCTATCCACTGCTGAAGGTGCTTACAGTGGACATGTGAGCATCAGAACTGGACCAAGGAGCAATGGAAGAAGGTGGCCTGGTGTGAGGAATCACATTTTCTTTTACATCATGTGGATGGCCAGGTGTGTGTGTGGGAAGAGATGGCACCAGGATGCATTATGGGAAGAAAGCAACCTGGTAGAGGCAGTGTGATGGTCGAGCAATGTTCTGCTGGGAAATCTTGGGTCCTGGTGTTCATGTGGACTCTGACACGTATCACGTACCTAAACATTGCTGCCGACCAAGTACACCCCTTCATGGCAACGATATTCCCGAATGGCAGTGGCCCCTTTCAGCAGGATAACACGCCCTTCCACACTGCAAAAATTGTTCATGAATCTCAATCCGATTGAGCATCTGTGTGATGTGGTGCACAAACAAGTCCAATCTGCAGAGGCCTTACCTCTCAGCTTACAGGACTTAAAGGATTTGCTGCTAATGTATTGGTGCCAAATACCACAGCACACCTTCAGAGGTCCTGTGGAGTCCATGCCATGGGTCAGTGCTGTTCTGATGGCACAAGGGGGACCTACATAATATTATTCAGGTGGTGTTAATGTCATGACTGATCGGTGTGCATCCTATGGCATTATTTTCAGGTGTTTTTATGGTATTCCTGAGTGTCTATAAAACATATTTCCGTTATGAAGGATGTGTGAAATCAAACTCAGAATGGTGACACTGGGATAGATTGAATGGGAAAGTGTTTATTGTTGCTTTTTAAAGAGGGTAGAAAAGTGAGGGTTTAGCAGAAGATTGAGAGAAGCCAGACTGGGGAATAAACCCGGGCCACTGTGTTAAGTGTGTGGAGTCTTTAGCACTGGGCCAGCAGAGAGTGGAGGCAGGCAGATGAAGATGAAGATGAAGAAGGGCAGGAATGCAGACAAGGATTTTAGCTGGCTGGCGTGTAAATGGTAGGCAGGGAAATGAGTGGAAATGCATGTGGCATGGAACACTTCTGTTGGCATGGAAAGACTGGGTTAGGGAGCAGGCACAGGAAACCAGTAACATGAAAGCAACAACTTGCTTGGAATCCGCAATTCTAAGTTGGCTGAACGAGCTGGGTTGGACTGAACCAGTATGGGAGTGGAGGTGAGACATCTTTTGAGTTTGGTCAACCTGGGTGAACTGGGTAAGGGGTGCTTCTGCCCCTAATATAAGTTGGTGAAGCCCAGGAATTGTCGTAGTTGTTTAAGTTTCATGGGCTTGAGCCACTTTGGACTGCTTATCTTTTTTCTGGATCTGTCTTCACCTGTCGACTCTCGAATATGTACCCCAGGAAGCTTACGTAGAATTTCTCTGCCTTTACAATAGTTTATTTTTTAGGATCCTCTGAATTACCTAGTGAATGTGGAGTATGTGTTCCTGAAGGTTATTAGAGATGACTGGAGATAAAACAGACAAAGATAAAATGGTTGACAAAGTTACTAAGGACATTATTGACCAGAGATGGACAAGCCAAACAGATTCATTCACGAGACATTCAAATTGGCTGATGAGGGTGTTGAAGGCGGTCTTCCATTCATCATCCTTCCATATCCTGATCAGGTGATAGTCATTCCATAAGTCCAATTTCATAAATACTGTGGCTCCATGAGTTGATCTGGGGCAAAGGGTATTTGTTTTTAATGGTAATCGATGCACAGCTACAGTGAGCTGTCCTTTTTTCCTACAAAGAAGAAACCAGTGACAACGGGGGAAGATGAGGGTCACGTGATGCCAGCAGCGAGGTAGTCATTAGTGTAAGCCTCCATGGCTTTTCTCACTGGACGGGACAGGGTATACAGCTGACTGGTGGGTAATGAAGCGCCGGAGAGAAGATCAATGCCACAGCCGTAAGTGCGATGTAAAGGCAGAGAAAGGACATGCTGATTACAAACACTTCTCCAAGATTGTGATATTGTGCTGGAACACTTGACATGTTGTGGGGCTCAGAGATGGGCAAGGTAGCAGAAACCGCCCCTGGAGGGCTGATTTCAGGCACAGGAAAGACAAAAGAGACGTAGACACATTTCATAGAAGCAGTCACACTTCTTGATGAATATCAAAAAATAAATAAAAACAAATAACTTTGTTTATTTTATAAGTAACACTGGCTGCTAATAACTATCTTAATGATTGTGGGACTAGGGAGGGTGTACTTACTTTTTCCAACGTGGTTTCTGAATGTTGGGTTATATTTTGAAAAGAAAATGACCACATATTGAAATCTTTTGGGTTGCTTGTTGTCGCCTGAAGTTATTTGTATGTTTATAGAGGTGGATATGAGGACCACACTATTGTAATTTAAACCCTGATAAATAAGAAACATAGAACTGAAGGAAGGTCTACCTTCTTTTTCCCGTGACTGGTTCGAGAACTATAAGATGCAGATTAGGGCTCGCCCTGTGTGCTGGTTGTGTTATTCAAATGTATCTTGTGTGATGCACTCTCTTGCACTGTATGTTAATTTCAGTAATAAACCAATCACAGCGACGTATTCAAATATATATTTCACAGGACATAGATTTTGGGGCTGGATGGAAAGGTGGCCAATGAAAACTCCGTGGTTTTGTTCTGCTGTTTGCTATTTTGCAGGCATGGTCAGGGTCAACTTGTCTCCTTAGAATAGCAAATCAGTACAAAGTTGTCTTTATCCTATTCTGGCCCTGTTCCAGGACAACAATGCTCTCATCCATGGTGCACGAGGGTTCAATGACTAGTATGAAGATGACATAATTCACCTGTTATGGCCTTCACGGTCACTAGAGCTCAACAAGGCTAAGCACACGCTGAAATGTTCACTTGCTATCGCCACCATCAAAATACCAGATGAAGGAATATATCTCATCCTTTCATTACAGTTCCAGAGGCATGTAGACTCTATGCTAATGTGCATTCAAGCTGTCATGGGGACTCAGGGTGGCCCAACAACTTACTCATTACATTACGTTACCATCATTTGGCAGACGCCCTTATCCAGAGCGACTTACATTTTTATCACATTTATACAGCTGAGCATTTTGAGGTTAAGGGCCTTGCTCAAGGGCCTGACAGAGGCAGCTTGGCAGTGCTTGGCTTTGAACTGCCAACCTTCTGATCAGTAGTCCAACGTTTTAACCCCCTGAGCTACCCCCTGCCCACTCAGAAATCTAAACATTTTTGTGCTTTTTTTTTTTTTGCCCCTTAGATTTCACACCCATTTGTAAAGGTTTTTACTCACTGAATAACTATGCTGAAACAATACCCACCTTTTTATGTAAAAAAAAAAAAAACAAAAAACAAAAAAAAACAACCCACAAACATTTGAGATGGTAACTAAATGTTGGCAGTGTTGAGAGGAACCTGAGCCTGCATCATGCATATTATGTATTATTTACCCAGCTTTGGGGAATGTATACCCAACATGCTATCTGTACAGTGTGTATTTACAAGACAGACACTTTCAAGAGTGTTGAAGAGTTTACAAGCTCAGGCAAAGCCCCTGCTATGCCAATACTCTTCTTTACCGTCATGCTCTGCAGCGTACACCACTTTCCTTCATCCTGTTGCTGCTAGCCTGGGATTTAAACAGTCCTGGTGGTCTCGGCCTCAACACGCTGAATAAAAGAATAATGTAAAACAATATGGAGAAGATAGAGATATCATGACAAAACTAAGCACGGTGAGGTCTGGTGTATTTAGTAATACAATTAAATAAATTGTAGATCATAATTTAACATAAGAACACATAATAATGTTATTAAAATAGTCACGCATTTCTGCAGTAATCCTGACTACACATAACATACTCCGACCTGCTGCTTGTAGCATTTCTCCTGCTGCCATGTTCTATGTAGACTGATTTTGTCTGAAATCTCTTTTAATAATGGAACAGAATGACAGTTTAGATACATCTTCAGTCTCTGGCACATTGCAATAGAGTCAAAGAGCGGGTCTTACTTAGGTGTTTTTATTTTTTATTTAAAAAAAAAAAAAAAAAAAAGCGTTTTTACTGACATTGGTCAGTTGACTGACAACAAAAACCTTCTCCAACTGGTACACAAGATGCAAAGCCATAATGCATAATGACACAGTTTACCTGTGGATCAGTGTTTTATATCATCATCAGTTTACCACATGCTTTTTTTATGTTTAAATCTTTTTACTGTAGCTATTATTGCAGTCTCTAAATACTCTAATACTCTAAACGCATTTCAAAATATGAAATTTCTTGGAAGTTTTCACATGCTATTTGTGTCTTATGGCTGGGCTTAATTCATTAACGGTTATTACTGGCTGTTCAGACTGCGTTTTCACGCGCTCTGGGTCACTTTGGCAGCTCGTTGCTGGCCGGCTGACATTTTAATCCACTCGGCCACCATTCTGACTCACTATCGACCAACTGCGATATTATTTCACAATGGCAATGATTAAATTAAGCTGCACGACTGGAGAAAGCTCGAATTAGCCAAACCGGTAGAAGCAAGAAAAGACTGAAGATGCCAACCGTTGAGGATATCAGATGTTAGATTGAATCGCTGGAATAAGGTTGGCAGATTATTGGCTTATAACTAAGCCTGTTCAGAAATGAAAAAAAATTAAGGCAGAGACTTAGCAGCTTTTGTCTGGTAAGGAACATGAAATGGAATAATTGTGCAACCGAATGTAAACAACATCTATCCTTTCTTCTGCCTTGTAATGCCTTAAATAAATGCATGTGTTTTTTTAGGGTCCAAAAATGGTCTTGGGGTGCAAGTGTAAATTTCAGTCATGACATTTCAATGACATTAATAAAGTTTTTTCTTCTGGACGATTTTCCGGAATGTATCATTAGGTACATTGTCTACTTTGTTCTTATATTTATGTCTGATTTATCTGTAATTACTCCATATGCAAAAGAAATAAAAGGTAACTCGTTAGCATCAGACAGCCTCAAGGAGTTGCTCTAAAATTTGTTTGTGCTCTCAAGTTGACTGTGTTGTGATGACTCGCTGTTAGCGTTCAGCTAATTTGTATCATGCTAGGTAACCTTTAAGAAATTAGGAACAAAGCTGTAGTTTATTTCTCCTGAAACTCTATACGCATACCGCTGTCTCGCCTCTGCTGCATGTTCGCACCGTCTCTGACGATTCACTTCACCGTGTCTGCTGAAGGCTCCAGACTGATCTTTATCGGCTTGCTTATTCATTTCAGAAGACATGACTATTTACTAATGAATGTGTGAAGCAAGCTTTTGTGTAAAGGTGTTTGTATTCTCATGCTTAGACAAGAATACTTTCTTATCGACAGCTGAAAGATATATCATGTAAGGAAGCTGCTAGAACAAGCTGTTATCAGTGGGTTTACGTGACATACCTAACTTTGACCTTAATTCATTTTTGGTCACTGGTTCATTGAAATCAGATTCTAAGTGAAAATGTACAGTGCAATGAGACAAGTTTTTTGCACAGGCAAAGATAATTCTGTAAAGCAAAAATAGTGAAATGAAAAGAAAAAAAACCTACGAAGATCAGTGACCAGCAGAAACAAAATGAAATTATTAATGTGCTGTATGTACAGAGGGGTGCTGACGTAGTTCCGGTAAAATTTCCGCCAGCTCAGTCATTTCCGGTCCCCTTTTGTTTACTGCGTTTAGCTCGTATTTTCAGCGTTACCACC
>JAQMCW010000038.1:13794970-13806142 GCA_030068335.1 Chrysichthys cranchii
TATACACACACACACACACACACACACACACATCATGACAAACTAGGTATTCTGAGTACCAACTAAGAACAATGGCCCAAAAATGAATTAGATGATATTTTACTTGACCTTTAAAAAAATAAATAACAAACATTCAGTATGAAAATAGATTTAATGTCCAGTCAGCTATTGTTACTGCGAGTAACCGATCAGTATTATAGCAGTACAAATGATCCACGATATTCTCTTAGGCCACGCCAATTTATCATGATATTGATTGATAATATACTGTCATACCACCCAGCTCCACTCTGTCTGTACCTGTGTGTTGTAAAATTTCTGCTTAAACTTCTGCACTTTTCACAGATTTAAAAGTGGGAGTCTCTTTTAGGAGCACGAAAACAGTTCAGCACTACTACACATGATCATTATGTAGTTGATGAACAAACAGGATATTTTTAGTACCGAATCATTGCTCGCCTACTGGCTTGATTCTGGCTATACTGGCTTTCATGTGTTCCTACACCTAAGAGTGAGAAGGTCCAACTTAGCTATTGTCTACAGAGCCTTCATGGCACACTGCACATATCCTGCCATCTCCAAATGATATACCCGATGAAAAGAAATGATAATGAGTTAACATTCAGCAAGTCCGTGCAGCACATCACTACCCCCATTCAAACAAAGGTGGAGCAGGAGAATAGTGCCAGGCAGGTTATAAGATTACATCCTGCGCTTCGTCAAGACTTACTATAAGACTTAAATAACAGCATAATAGCTGGCAACCTGAATGTGAGTTTAAAGTTTCAGGGTTTGTCCTGTGGAGGCTTATTGGATGTAAATTTGTGCCAAATTTTACTTCAATAGCACACATTTTCCCCAAAAACAAAACAAAACAAAACAAAAACCCCAACTGCCCACAAATCCAAATTTTAAACACTGTGAAACGTGCAGAAAAAAGATGACCTCTGAGGAAAACCTTTAGGTCATTGTTTGACCTAGTAGTACGTCCTTGAAGTAGGAAGGTCAGGCTCAAAAAGTGCATTTTACTTTCAAATTGTTCATGTCCTACGACACTATATATTTCAAGCTGAGGTGATGCAAAAACCTCATGGAAACATTTAATTTCGTTTTCTGGCTTCACATTTGTGTGTGTGTGTGTGTGTGTGTGTGTGTGTGTGTGTGTGTGTGTGTGTGTGTGAATTAAGCCAGTCAAAACAACAGTGTTTTCCTAAAGGTTTTGAGGCTGATTCTAAAGCAGGATCCCAAAACAGAGAGATAATAAAGCCATAGAAGTGCATACAGATTTGCTCAGGAGGGAAGCAGAGATTTACTAAGAATTATGGCCATCATTGGTGAATAACATGAAGCCACTATGCTCACCAAAACTATTACCCAGGCTTGTAATGCCTGTCTTTGTGTGACATTTTAATATCGATTTGGTGAACGTAATGTACAGCTTTTGTCACTAGCCTCACTATAAACAGCAGCTCCAGGCTGACCTTGAACAATTCCGTGAATTCGGCTTGCCAGGAACGAGCGTTCAAGGTCGTGTCATGAAGCCGAGATAAAGACTGTGCCATCGTATGGATGGCCAGATAAACAGAGTGCAATCTTGTCCTTTTAACTGCAATAGCCTGGATATTGCCTCCCTCCTCATGAGCCATTCCAGTCTTTGTTTAATAATTCTCTCTCTTCCAGGAGCACGATAATTTATTACAAGTGTAACTGCATCACTGGCTTTGTGTGCTGGTCGACTGGAAGCAGCATGAAACCCTAGCAAATCTTCTCCCCCCGACAGGACAAAAATGAAGTCTCCCATTCCCATTCCAAGGCTTACCAGTGGATTCGTGCTGGGTTAGCGAGGGCACTGCGATATAAGGGTCCCTCTTATCGGTGGGTTCAGGGGGATCTTTGGGCTGCACGGTGCTGAGAGAAGAGGTGGAGTGGCCTGCCAGAGCACAACACAGATTAATACACAATCATCTGTAAAAGGCTAGAAAAATACTTCCTGCCATGGGTCTGAATCACTGTCCAGACTGTCAGGAAAAAAACCCAATACTAAACTGTACCTTTCCTTGTTGCTGTGGTGGCACCTTCAATATAGTGCAATTTTTTATTTTAACCTTACGGTGGCATCCGACTGTATTAACGTAGATAGCTAAATTGCAAGAGTTTGTTTTTCCCTAACTACACCTGCAGGTGAATTTACTAAATGATATTTAGTCATGGTTGCAGAAAAAAAATGCTAATTAACAGTACAAAGGGGGGATTTCAGAAGAACTGGAAACAAGAATACTTGTTCACTGAGAGCCGTAGCAAATGCGTGTGCCTCACATGCCAAAAGACTAATTTAAGAATTTAATATCATGAGACATTATGAAACAAATCATGCGCAATGTAAAAAATATTCCGAAGATGAGAGGGCAGAGAAACTGAAGCAGCTGGAGGCTATGCTGGCAGAAGGCACTTTTTGATCAGAGCAGAACATTACTGGACCTAAAACATGCCAGTGCTTCTGAGCACAACGAGTGGAAAACCTTTTGTGAGTTCTTGAAAGAATACTCAACTAAAGTGGATTTGCAATCAATCAAACAACAATTAAAAATGCCAATTAAGTTTACAATTATATTATGGTGTATGGTATGATATGCAATTATTATATGATCATAATCTATATCTATACATCCTTGTCATGCCGCACGGCACATAGGGTGTCCAGCGGCCCCCACGGGGCTCGGTTGACATTTCAGTAGTGAAGTGTATTCTACAGGGTTGAACGCATGGGGCTAGAGGTCGCTAGCCCCACACCCAACCCTCCCCTAACTCAGGACTCGGGTTCATGCACACACACATACACGTACTCACACCTACGGGCAATTTAGGGTAGCCAATCCACCTAATGTGCATGTCTTTGGACTGTGGGAGGAAACCGGAGTACCCAGAGGAAACCCACGCGGACACGGGGAGAACATGCGAACTCCACACAGAAAGGCACCCATGGCAAACCCGGGACCTTCTCGCTGTGAGGCGGCAGGGCTAACCACCTAGCCACCGTGCCGCCCATATGATCATAATAGGGAAATTTAAATGACCAATAGTAATTTGACAAATAAATATACTCAACATCATCTTGATGGTAATGTTTAATATATTATTATGCATTATTAATATTTCGGTGACCGCTCTTTAGGCTACTTCCCCAGTGACAAGGAAAGACAAAGTCTAGTACCCTTTTTTCCTGAGAGTGCATGCTGTTAGCCATAATGTCTAATTGAACCTGTTGGGTTTAGAACAACACAACTATGAAGTTTTTATAACACATAGTAAGACAGTATAAACTGTGCATCAGCCATTCACATGCCTGGACACCCTCGTTGTAGTATGTCTGTATGCAGGTTTGAGTCAAATGATACCTGAGCATGTGACAGATACTAAAATCTTTTGCCATTTTTCCTTCCATATTTACAAAAAACAAACCATTTACATCAAACCATTTTATCTTGCCATTCTAAAGGGTTTTAGATAATCGAGGAAATCATTTTGAATATTGTTCCATGTTTTTAATGGAGTCATTTTGAGTCATAAAGAAAATAAGAGCTGAATTAAGCTATGACCTTTTGGGCATTGCTACAGCTCCTGATGCATGAACTTAATTATGCGCTGAGCATTGTCTACGTGTCACTCGGGCATGGCTCCACTGTGGCCTTTTGAGGCCTGTGACCTTGCAGGACAGTCATTGTACCCACATCCAATTCAGAGCCTGACAAATTTGCTCTTTTACCTGATTATACAGGGCATGAATGGCCTTGCTCATATGTGTGGCTCTGGATATTCTACGGAAAGCGCTTATACTCAATATTCTAATCATGTATGATCATATACAGTGAACCCCTGCGTATCGTGGGGGTTACGTTCCGACCCCCACCCCCGGGAAAGGTGAAATCTGTGAAGTAGTGCCGCCCCATTTATTTTATTATTTATATATATATATTAAGGCTTTATAAACCATTCCCACTCTCTTATTAACCTTTCACACACTCTTTTAAACACGTCCTATGCTCTTAAACACTTTCTACACTCTTAAACAGACGTCATTTTAACAACAATTAAAATTCTACATGCGTACTTACTGCCGGTGAGGTCACTTCCTGTTTACATCCTGTTTACTAGCTGAAGCGGAAGTGGCGTACACCGCCACTGTGTATTCATCCGCTGATGAAATACAGTGCACACTGTTTTATTTCGATTTAAATGTTCTTTTAATGTTTGGATTAACATTTTTTTAAATTCTATTTTTATATTCCAGAGTCCCGCGAAAGCCAAAAAATTCCGCAAATCAGAATGTGAAAATCCGCGATGCCCTGAACCCGCGATCGGCGAACCGCGATATTGCGGGGGGTTCACTGTATTGTGTTATAACTACTTATATTCAAATTCATCTGTCAAATAATGTGAGTCTCTTGAAGCCTGCGACAATGTGCACAACAGATCACATGGCAGATTAAAACCCTAGGGTTTCCCCTGAGACACACATGTAGTTTAGGCTTCTCTACAACCCAAAGCCCCCGATACACGACAAATCCTGTGAGCAGTCGATTCACTGGAGTGAGCTCCATACCATATCTTATGTCATAATTACGTGCTAAACAGAACCCCCTCTTTTATGCTGTGGTCTGAATGGTGTGGTGTGGCTCTGCTGTTGTTTGCCAGGGGTCTGTCATGTGCACCCACTGGCTTCATGGTCTCCAAGAGCGCCCATTAAAATTATTTATTTAAAAAATGTGCTGGAGGCTGAGTGATTAGTGCGACAGAGCTATTTTATAATTCATTTTCCATGGCCAGGGGATGTGGGATGGAGGCAGATGACACACATACACCGGGGAAGGCTTGAGATTGGTGGGGGAAAAAAATAATACAAAAATCTCCTAAATGCCAACTTGAACATATTTTTTTTTTTTTTACTGGTCATTAAAATAAATAAATAAATAAATAAATAAATTCCGGCTGTGCTGGACCTGGACCATATTATAGTGTTAAACGAAGGCTGATGTAGCGTGTGGGTGAAATGGAGCTATTTAGAAAGGACCTGGTGTAACCGATGCCGCTTCTAGTATGCTATCATGTCTGCAGATATGTTTTGCCACGGTGTCACGTGTAGCACGTGTCAGCTTGCATGAGGGGAGTATTTCGAATGTGTTCACAGGGAAATCTGAACTCATATGGATAATACAGATGAAGCGAGCAGGCATCAGCGCTGTACACTGCTAACATGGCGGAATTCTTCATTTATTTCTCAGGACCTGTGGTGCAGTGTGATGCCAATAACAAGAGGACAAGAGCAGCAGGAAGCAAAGCAGAGGGATGTCAAAGAAGAGATTTACGATTCCTATTTTTATCATAAAATCTAAGGATAATCAGACCTTTTCCACAGGGTGAGTAATAGTGTGATATGTAGGTTAGGAAGGTAGACATTTTTACCACCTCCCACCAACTGAATGATTAACATTCCTTTCTGCGCCAGAGACAACCGTGGCATCATACAGCACCAAGCAGTGCATGTGGGTTTATGGGTGCTTGTAGGTGTGTGTGTGTGTGTGTGTGTGTGTGTGTGTGTGTGTGTGTGTGTGTGTGTGTGTGTGAGTGAATGTGCACACCGCCCATGCGGCCCGCTTTTGCCGGATTGTATTTCATGAATAATTTCTAAAGGAGCTTCGGAGAACGCGCCGCTGTTCAGCCTCTGTAAACAGCTTCCACCATTTGCATGTGGCCACATCGCTAACCCACAAAGCCGCCTTCTATTAAGCAGCTAGATCCATCCAATTAGGAAATCAAAGGTCAGAGAGAATCAATGGGACCAGTGAAGGCTTGCACAGAATAGAGAAGGGGGAGAGTTATAGCGGAGGGAGGAGGCGCGTCTCTCAAATCTACCTAACTGGAGAAAAATCGAGTGAGTGTAGCTGAGCTGCTACAGATCACTGCACTAGGCAAGAGGGGAAAAAAAAGAAATACTGTATTTCTAAAACTGACCAGGTAATGAATTATGAGGTACTTTTACGACTTGGTTGAAGGTCTACAAAGGAATTAAAGCACCAAAGGAATCAAATGATAGATTTATTTATTTTTTTTTACAAACATGGAGAGTCAGATAAAGGAAAAAAGGAAAGGCTTAGAAATTAGGGGAGTGAACTGAGACTACAAGAGTGAATGCTTGTGAGAATTAATGAAGTCTGGCTTCATGCAAGTTGCTTCTGACTTACACCACTTACCATTTAAAGCCACAAAGGAGTCTGAAAAAAGTAAGTGAAAAAATGCGTTAATGTATTACAATTAGTTGTACTGATTTAATGTTTGCGTCTAAGATGAAAAGAGCAAAGCCTTATAATTAACATCAATGTCAGGGTCACACTAACTGAATATTTAATTATATTGAAAATGATCACAGCATAAAAGGTAAGCAGTTTGCAGCATTTCACTATTCACAACAGATAAAATGAAGTAATACATGAATGCAGTCCACTGAAAACAGGCTTCAATAAGGCTTAGTGTAGCTGAGTGAATAGGTCAAAATAAAAGCTTCTGTCAGTGGTGTGTGTGTGTGTGTGTGTGTGTGTGTGTGTGTGTGTGTGTGTGTGTGTGTGTGTGTGTGTGTGTACAGCAGGTCCTTGTGTTCAGTGTGTTTCTGCAGCTGAAGGACAGGGTCAAGGCTGAGCCCAGATAAACAGGAGGGAGAAAAAGAGAGTGAAGAGAAAGATGGGGAATAGCAAAAGTGAGAGGGAAGAGGCCCTTGCTTACTTTGGCAGTCTCCCAGTCCATCTGTGTTGCCCTGCTCCACGTCCTGCTCGAATGGCCATCTGCATAATCAACAGAGACAAGACACACGGTGGTGAGCTGCTGCAGCCCTGCTGCCTCAAACAAGCCCATGCGAAGAAGAGCAGAGTTCGAACCCTGGGCAGCACCCGCTATTTTCCATTGGGACTTATTGACTTATACCTAAAGGTCAAGACCTTGGTGCAATTCAGAGGAAACAGGTCAACTGTCACACACATTACAGTCTCAGAAAGGATGCATGGGACTTGAATTAACTCTTTTTTTTTCTAACAAGGATAGCGTTTTTTTTTTTTTTTATAAATTCCCAGTAGGAAGGTAGAAAATTTTGGTTAATTTTAACATAGCCGAGGACTCCTCCTTTGGCTTATTTGTTTGTATAATTCTGGAGGTTTCTTTGGTGCCCTTTTGAAGCTGTAAATCACAAATGGAAATACAGACATGCCGCTGAGGACTTTCTGAATAGAGATGCCGTATATATAATATATGTGTGATAAAAGAGTATCAGCAACAATGAAAGGAAAGGTGTACAAGATGGTGGTGAGACCAACAATGTTGTATGGTCTAGAGACAGAGGTCCAGCGCATGTTAGATGTTTTGGGGATAAAGTTCGAGAGGTCAGACTGAGATGGTTTGGACATGTCCAGAGGAGGGATTGGGAATATGTCGGTAGAAGGATGCTGAGGTTGGAAACACCAAACAGGAGACGTACAGGAAGACCAAAGCAGAGATTGATGGATGTAGTGAAAGAGGACATGAAGTTAGTTGGTGTGAGAAAAGAGGATGCAGAGAATAGAGTTAGATGGAGACGGATGATTCGCTGTGGAGACCCCTGAAGGGAACAGCCGAAAGGAGGAGTAGGAGTAGTATTAGTGCCACACTATCTCAACCTGAAAAATGGTATAATGAAGCAACAGGGCATTATATAGGATGGATGGATGGATGGATGGATAGACAGACAGCGTCATAAATTCTGCTAATTGCCAGGATAGCTCAATTCAGAGCCTGATTGCCTCTACCGAGACGTTCAGATTTGTCTATACAGCAGTCATCAAGGGAAGAGTTCAATATTTGCCCAAAGCAAATCCAAGAGAGGTCTTTAAAAGCAAAGAGCTGTGAGCCTCCTGTGTATTAAACATTTAGGACAGAAGCCAACCGTCCATTAAGAAGATTAAAGTAGTGGTTTCCAAACAAAAACACCTGCCCTCAATGGCAATTTTCCACTTGTTTTTGCACAACAGTCAGCCTGACGTAGCACAGTTAACGTACTTTTTCTATGTTGAGCTTGAAATTGGGTCATTTATTGAGGGTTTCTCACATTTAAATGTACCCTATGTAGGATTTAGTGGCAACTAGAGGTGAGGCCCTTCCCCTCACACCTCTCTTTCCAAGTCCAAGCATGTGAGAGAACCTACGGTGGCCATCAGATTCAAAACTTTTTCAGCCCCCACCCCCCCTTTGGGGGTAAATGTTAGGCTAATGAACATCTCACTCATTGTAGGTGGGTTTCTAATAAATTAGTGATATAAAACTAAACTATAACAATGTTAGTGCCATAAACAACTTTCTTCAGAAAACTAAAAGCCTGGCATGTGCTTGGAAAATGAGATTTATGTGTACAGGTCGAAAGGTATTTGCACATTGATGCATTTTTTCTCCCCGTATACCCCAACAATTGATTTGAAAGTAAATAATCAAGATGCGACAGAAATATAGACTTTCAGCTTTAACAAAGTGATTGCATTAAGTGTTCTCCCCATTTTCAGAGGCTCAAAAGTGACTGGACAAGTGACTGGCAAGCAGTTTCTTGGTTAGGTGTGGCCTGTTCCTTTGTTATTCCATGACAAATTAAGTAGATAAAAGGTCTGGAGTTGATTCAAACAACGGCTTTTGCATTTGGCAGCTGTTCACTGGATCTCAAGAGTATGTCCAAAGAGGTGTCAAAATAAACCAAATCAAAGACATAGCAGAAATTAGGGGCTGTCGAATCAACAATTTGATACATTCTTAAAAAGAAAGAATAGAATTGTGAGCTCAGCAACACCAAATGGCCTGGAAGAACACAGAAGCCAAGTAAAGTGGATGATTATAGGATTCTTTCCTTGGTGGAGAAAAACACCGTTAACATCTAACCAAGTCAAGAGCACTCCTGAGGAGGTAGGTGTATCACTATCAGTCTACAATCAAGAGACGTCTTCATGAATGTAAATACAAAGAGGTTATCTCGAGATGTGAAACAATGGTATCACTCAAGCTCAGAAAGGCCAGATTAGCCTTTGCTAGAAAGCCTGCCCAGTTCTGTAACAAGATCCAGATGAAACCATGATTAACTCCTACCTGAATTATGGGAAGAGACGTGTATGGAGAAGGAAAGCAAGCACTCATGATCCAAAGCACACCGCATCATCTGTTAAACATGGTGGACATGGGCATGTATGGCTGCCAGTGGAACTAGTGCTTAGTGATGATGTGACTGCTGATGGACGTAACAGGATGAATCCTGAAGTGTATAGAGCTACACATTCTGCTCAGATTCAGTCAAATGCTGCAAAACTGATATTACAGCATTTCGAAGTAGAGATGGATAATGACATAAAACATAATTTGAATGCAACCCAAGAGTTTCTTAAAGCAAAGAAACGAAATGCTCTTTAAGGCTTAGTCAGTCAATCCAACTGAGCATGATTTTACTTACTGAAGAAAAAACGGAAGGCTGAAAGATCAATAAACAAGCAGTAATTGAAGGCTGCTGCAATAAAGACCTGGCAAAGCACCTCAATGGATGAAATTCAGCATTTGGTGATGTCCATGGGTTCTAGGCTGGAGGCAGTCATTGCCTGCAAAGGATTTTCTTTCAAGTAGTAAAACAATACGGATGTATTATGTTTTTTTTTTTGTCCAGTTACTTTTGAGCCTCTGAAAATGGGGGGACCTGGGGAAAAATGGCTGTAATTTCTGAAAATTAATGCAATTCCTTTATAAAAACCCTTTATTTTAAAGCTAAACATCTATACTCCTGTCACAGCTTCATTACGTAAATTCAAAATCCATTATAGTGGTACACAGAAAATGATAAAAATCGCATCAATGTCCAAATACTAATGGACCTAACTGTAGTTATGCATAATTACACACTAATAAAAACATACTTATGATTAGTGTATTCCATTTCAGCTAACAGATCCTCCTAAATTCTACATGGTATCCCATTAAAACTGATTTCAATGAAAAATACAGTGTATAAATACATTTTCTACCAGTAAGCTCTTCCCAGGATATAAATAATCATATAAAAAAATCACACACTTTTAGTTTAAACTGATGTGCCAAGAAACCAGTTAAATGGGTGGGGATTGCTATCATTCAAAAATGCGCGAATTAAAGATGCCTTTTCAGTATAATTACGGCAATTTTTTTTAATTATAACCCATCATTATTTCATTTAATATCATTATCATTTTAAGTTTTAAGCAACTCATATTGAATGCGAATACAGATTAAATAACAATATGATCAGAATGTTGCTAGACTCATGACTGAAACTTGTTTGTATGCCACATTGAGAACTTTAAAATAAAAGCCTGCAAGGTGAAGCTCCTCATGACGTGTCAAATCCTTCCTCGGGAATGCGTTTAAGATTTAGAAATATGAAGCATTTTTAATGAGCTTTCATGGTTACGGTATTATTGTACATGTCTTATACCTTAGTTTCATGCTTTAGTTTTCATGTCTTCATTACTATTATTATTATTACTATTATTATTATTATTATTATTATTATTATTAAGATAAAATGAAGCAAAACCCTTCTATTCACAGGTTCATCCAAACCTTGACTGGTAGTCTACATTACCATCAGAGAAAAGGCTACTGTGTAAGCATCTGCAACACTCAGGCATGATGTACAATTTATTACCATAACCCAACACATAGAAATCCTTTAATTAACACTTTATGTCTACTTTGAAGGTTGACAAAATTTTGGTCATTTTAATATCGCTGAATATTCACTGGGCTTATCTGTAATGTAATTCTGCATGTGTCTTTGGTTCCTTTTTAAAGGTACAAAGTCATGTTTAATGCTCATCTAAAAGCTCAAATGCCATCAAAAAAAGGAAATACGCACATGTTGCTAGGGAATTGAGGATTCTGTTCTCATTCAGCGACTTATTGTTTTTTGTTTTTTTTTTGTCCAGTTGAACCTGCTATTCCTGACGGACGCTCATTCATGCAATCAGAGGAGATAGGGCAACCGTCCAGCGCACGACATCCTGGGAGAGTGTTAATTTGACTAGAATTAACCACTTATTCCAGCAGGAATAGTTATATACAGTGAACCCCCGCCTATCGCGGGGGTTACATTCT
>JAQMCW010000038.1:13813427-13823621 GCA_030068335.1 Chrysichthys cranchii
TAGGATACATCACTGACTGAAACCGCAGGTTTATGGTGTTTTTAGGATACATCACTGACTGAAACCGCAGGTTTATGTTGTTTTTAGGATAAATCACTGACTGAAACCGCAGGTTTATGTTGTTTTTAGGACATATCATTCGCTTTTATAAATACATTATATTATAATAAAATAAAATATTTAATAGTGTTGTTATAGAACTTCTAGTCTCTAATATATCTGAAAATCTGAATATATACAACCGTACTATGTATTGCCATAAAATACTAAATGAAGATTGATTTCAGAGTTTTTAGTGATCTTGTGCCCATGAGTACCACAACCCACATTTAACTCTTTAATATTTTTCATATATATCAATTACTATTCCAATAACGATGTTTAATACACTTTTTTTTACTACACCCTTAGCAAAAATTCTTCATCTAGTGCTTGTGGGACCCTCTGGGGGTTTTGTCAAGAACTGTACAACTGAGGGCGCCCAATTTCGAGTTTTAAACTTTAGCCAAAGTGCTTTATTGCCTGTAGAAATATTCAGTAAATGAAGACAAATGATTCAGAAATATCAGGCTCTGCACTGCCAGAGCAGGCATGTGTAATTACAGTACTCTTTCAAATGCATTCACACTGTAAACGCAGAGCACTTCATTCACAGATGGTGCTCACACTACAATTAACCATCAGCCACCGAGCACTGCACGTGCAATCGGCACCACGTCTGAACGCCTTGAACAAAGAATTACGAATACAAGGTCAAACAGGATTAATTACATGAATCCATTTTGATGCTTGAGTTCTTGACTTAGGGTTCAACGTGCAGCAGGTGCTTTGGCAGAAACAGTCAAATATTTTGGGACTTGTCTTGGGAACAATGTCTGTAACGCTATTGTTTATTTTTAGGCCCGCCATCCTGAGTGCGTTTTCCTATTTCGAAAATGGCCGACCCCTTCCTGAAAACCCTCTCCAAATATCAGAGACTCACCCCACTTCCTGTTGCTTCCTAAGACCTTTGATTTTTGCCTGTGGCACTTGAGGAGGAAAGGCTGCGCACTGCAAGTTTTTCCAGTCGAAAGCCACGGCATGAATAGGGTTCTTACCTTTCCCATGCTGTTGTATTCCATAGCGATTTCTCGAAAGAAAAAGTAAATGAAGTCCCCATAATCTACTGCTTGAACAAAGTAGGGCTCTGCAAAATAAGATGGAAAACACACACACAGACACACACACACACACACACACACACAAACACACACACGCTTCAGTCAGGGCTTTTCCTTACCTTCAACCAACGGTTACTGAAGAGTGACATGATATTATAATAATTCTGTACGTCACAGTATTATAATACTATATTAAACACTTGAGTTTACATGACTGAACTAAAGGCTAAATAAATATTAATAAATAACTCCTACTGCATGCTCGCTTACCTCAGCAAGGCAGAAAACGGTAACGTTCAGTAACGTTCAAAGTAACATCTAGAGATGTGTGCTCTCTGTAATCCTATACATTTTCTCTGTTTACTCACCTTTCAGCCATTTTGAATCGTGTTTCACCGTGCGCAGAGTTGGACTGTCTCCCAGGCTACGATAAATAACGGCATCGATGGCCAGGAAATCGGTGACCGTAGCAGAGTACAACTTTCCATCTACGAAACAAACATCGTGTAAAGCTCAAAAACACATCTGAAAAAGTTCCACTCGGCGAAATTTGTGCTCCAGAGGCATGCAAAGGGACCAGCGCAGAGAATCCCAAACCAAAACCCGCACCAGCGATGAGGCTTGCAATGTAAGTGAAGGTTAATGACTCATAGTCAAATGTTTGCTGTTCACTGGCAAAACAAATAAAATATCATGGCAATAATGTAATTAGCGTAGCTATGACAATCACATGAATCACTTTAGCAGACCTCAAATTTGGACCACTTTTTCAAGCCACTAATGAAGAGATGAATCATCTGGGTTTTCCATCTTGGGAGTTATTTTTAATCCCCATATTTCAGGGAAGACTCCGCATTTTTTTTTTTCTCGACTACCACAATAGTTTCATGTGTTTCCAAACTGACCACAGGGCGAAATCTTGCCAAGCAACATGCTCTTCCCAGAAACAGAGAGCAACTGTCGAAGAATGAGTGCCACCAGCTCAGCCGGCCTCGGAGTTCCCTGTATTCCTTGCGTGCTTTTTTTGTAGGCCGTCTAATGATGACGACCTGCATCACTGTTTAAAGGCCGCGACGTGTCTTGCAGCTATTACTGAGTATCAACAGTAAAAACCTATCTTCCATAATGAGCAAGTGTTTTAGGAGTGCTTGTTTGAAAAAGAGTTCATTATATGCCTCACCAGCAAACAGGGCAACGTTGGCATGCTTGGCATCATACGGGCACCGGGCCATCCCACTAATCTCCTCTCCCAGCGCATCCAGTGTGTCCGTCTAGAGAAAGGGAAGCCAAAGGTCAGAGGTCAACTGCAGCAAGGGATCCCCTTAAGTACAATTCTGAACAACAGTGTTGTTCTTTGCAACTCCAAAAGCTCAACTGCAAACAAAATAAACATTAGAAATGTAAGGCAAATATATATATATATATATAAAATAAATAAATAAATGTGACAAAGAAGAAATAAAACTGTATTAAATCGCATCTAGAGATATGATTCCAAGGTCATACAGTGGCAGTCTCTCAAGGAGGTATTTTTAACAGCCTTTCTCGCGTTCGACAATGGTCGGTGCTTGCCAAAAGTTTAACTGCTTACGCCACCCTTTCTGGCTTCCAAACAGGTCATTTCGAAGTCTATTTTTTCTTGGCGGAGAGAGCTATTATCTACCGAGTGAAAAAGGTCACGCTGAAGTCTCGGCACATTTAGAATTCCTGCTGGAGGATCTGGAATATTAGAAACCAACACCAGAAGACTAATTAACATTTCCTACGAAAGGTGTTCCACCAAAGGAGACAAACACTACTGGAATTAGTAACATTAGCCACTAAACCTCATTACTCTAGGCATAATACTTCAAAACCATACTGTGTTTTATGTTTTTGCAACTCTAGACGTGGAAGGGCTTTTGTGTGCTAAGTCTGTCCCTCAAGCTGCTAAGCTTTTCCTGCTTTTCAAAGAGAGGAAGAGACTCCTAAACAGTAGCGTGACATATGAGGTCAAACCCTATCTTATAGACCAGACGAATCATAAAAAAAAAAAAAAATCTTGACAGATTTGTTCTTCTATTCAGGCATTTGGTCCCTTTAAGAAGAACTTTGACGGATATATTCATTAATTCCATCAAAGGACTGACTTTTCCCGGGAACCCTGACGCGGCCACAGACGGTTCGGTAGTCAACAGTAGGCGGTGTATCACATTACACCCAAAAGACCAATCGTTCACATATGGACTCATGGTTTCCGTAATGCACTAGGCATGGCCCCTCTTTGAAAGTTTTTTTGTAGGCTGTCAGCAATTACACGGCGAGGGACATCACCTTACCGCCCCTTACTTCCCTGGCAGCACCAGGCGACATAATCCACACCGCCTGTATATCAGGAAGCTGAGGGAGGTATTAACACACAAAGAACTACTCGCCTGTTTGAGTTGGAGGTATGCGTCTGAGTGATCCCAGGGCACGCGAGTGTTGAGTGGGCTACAGATGGGCCCTCGGGAGCGAGAAGAGTGTGTGTGTGAGGACAGGGAGCGGAGCTGTCGTTCTGTCAGATGAACAGTTGTACAGTACCCCCACCCCACACCCCCCGCTCTCTCTCTTTTTGCTCTCTGTCTCTGAAAGGTGCTGATTAATGTGAGCTGAGTTTGGACCTGAAACAGAGGTCCCTTTTTTCAGAGTCGTCACGCTGCGAGGATAGAAAGGTGAAAGAGTGGCCAAGGTGGACGCACACATGCACCGCCTGACTCCGCTGTCACACAAACCAGCGAGGGCCAAATATCCCTGGGGGGTGGGAAATCTGTGCGCAGATACTGCAGCTCTTGGCGAAAGGAACGCGGTGCCTTTTTACTTATTTATTTATTTATTTGTTTATTTAAATTTAAAGACTGGGACTTTTTGTTGCGCCAGTTATTACACAGATTTTGCACCTTACTCAGAAGAAAGCGTGAAATTCATTGCTGTGGAATGATTTAAAACGTATAACTTTCAATGATGCATTAGGAGTAACATCGCAAATTGTGTGTGTGTGGGGGGGGGGGGGTTCTCCTCCAAATAAGCCATTTGAAATGATTTCCTTCATGCACAGCTAAAACGAATGGGAAAGACAAAATAAACAAGGTTCAACGGGGGAATTAAATGGGGAAGACACTAGCAGGCGTAAGGCTCAGAGCCTAATAAAGGGAGGTACACTATATGAAAGGTGTGTGGACGCCTGGCCCACATGTGGTTCTTCCTCGAACTGTTGCCACGAGATTGGAAGCATGCAATTGTCTAGAATGGCTTTAAATTTCCCTTCACTGGAACCAAGAGGCCCAAATGTTCCAGCATGACGATGTCCTCATGCACAAAGTGAGCTCCGTAAGGACGTGGTTTGCCAAGGGTGAACTGGAACACTGGATGCGCCCCGTGCTTGCTCACCCCGACATCAGTGCCTGACATCAATAATGCTCTGATGTCTGAATGAGCACAAACGAGCTCCAAAACTAAATCTGAAATGGGATGTTCGAAAAACGCATATGGTTATGATAGTCATGTGTCCAAGAACGTTTGGCCACGTGGTATAGCATGTCAGTTGAGTACAGTGATACCTCGGTTTTGGTCGACTTTGTTTTTCGACGAAAAATTTGTCTCGGATTTCGTCGGATTTCGCTGCTGATTTTGCGAAAAACAACTAATAGACAAAGGGCGACCCGCGCGTTCTCCTTCTCAGTGTGGCGTCGTTTCTCGTCGTGTGAGCCTCACCCCGCGCATCTAACCAAACAATTCCATTACTTTCCAGTGTTTCTGTGCTTTTTCACTGACTGTGAGTGTTAATACTACAATTACATGTAAGTCATTACTGCGTATACGGTACGTATTCGGTGTGATGTGTTTATTTTGCGTTTATTTTGGTATGGATTTTGGAGTGTCTAGAACGAATTACTTGGATTTACATCGAGTCATATGGAAATAACTGCCTCGAAGTTCGCCAATCGTTTTCGAACGGATTACCGACGAAAACCGAGGTGCCACTGTCTAAGCAGTTAATGTAATCAACTACTAATACCTCAGAAATTTGGTAGAAAAAAACACCCCATGAAGCCTGTCTTGATGTAATGTGCAGGCTTTTTTTCTACACCGAGGCTATTTCTCTAGCTGGTGTGCCCTTTTAACGACACCTGAAACTTTCTTGCGGAGGACGGTGCAGGCTCTCACATGTTCTCCCACCAAAGACATTACTCAGTGATAAATTTGTCATAACATAAAAATGACCAGGCTCACATATGACTACTTGTTGCATTTACACGGGACTAAAGCAAACCATCCACGCACAGCTGGTGGCCGCTGCTTTTTATCGACACTGCGGGCTCACACCTGCAAATCACTCATGCTGGAATAATCCATCACGAGCTCCTTGGCTTTCCTGTTACAGTATGTCATCTCTTATCGAGCTGCCCGCTTGCCAAATCTGCCGCATATCCAGTTGTGCGAAAAGTGTCCAAAGGGAAGGTGGAGATACCTTGTAGGTTCGACAAGACGGGTTGAACGCGTTGGTCCCACACACAAACAAGGTGTCGTCATTTTGCTGGAGAAGGACCTTGATGAAATTGTGGCATTCGTCCTGCAGATGAGAAGAGGAGTACAAAGTTCAAGCACGACTTGTGTAACCTTATAAAATTACCCGTCTAGGTGTTTACTGTGTTGCTGCAAAGTAAAACCTGCCCATCTTTCCACTTTATCACCTTTTATTTCAGTCCATTAGGTTACCAGTTATGTCATTTTCAAATACATAAAGCTGTCTCATGCTACAAAACGACATTGGTCTGATCCTAAAAGCCTTTATTCGATTTCCACATATTGCATTATCTAGACGACGGAAAAAAAAAGACCCTGTATTATGACGGCATGAGAAAAATATAAAGAAATGCTCCATGTACCTTGTGCTTTCCTTTCATTCTACAGGTATCCACATCAGCTTGTCTGGACTTCCATGTCAGTTTCTGTGGAGAGAAAATCGATGGTGAATCAGTGCTGATCTGCTTAGGCTTTACACTGAAGACAGGCTCGGGCAACGAAAACAACACATTAGACTAGATTATGTCTGTCTCTTATTACCCACGAGGTCAAATCAGCAGTCGTTCTAACGTACGATGTAAGCTCTCAGACGCGTTTACAAACTGCTAATTGATTAAATCACTGATGCTAAATTGCACCCTTTCATTAATCAATCTCTCTTGCTCTCTGAGACCCAGGATCAATCACGGTGCGTTGGTACAAACGGCGAGAGCAGTTACACGTACGCATAAATCTCCAGCCTCCCAAGTCTCTCTTTTTAGGATAGATGACGCATAGCGACGACTCTTGATAGGATAATGTGCTTAGCCGCGTCACAGTGCTGGCGTGTCTCATGCTTGGGTTTCAGTGCTGCCGGGTAATTCCTACGGCCTACAGGATCGTATCCCAGAAGACAGATCGACACTGAACGCTTACCTTGTTGAAAAAGATCTCCTCCGTGTCGGCTGTTTCGATGTCCACTGTATATATGTGATCCCTGGAAAGACGGTGGGAAAAAAATTCATTCGGCCGTGCAATTACAAATCGTCCGATATGCTTTCTATTTAAAAACGAACACCACTTCAGGGAACAGGCACAAGCAACAAAGGTTTTAAAGTGCTTCAGCATCCACAAAGCTGCCTTTGTTCTGGTGGATGGTTGCTTGTTGGGAGAGTGCCAAGTCATTCTGCGCTGTTCAGGTCAATTAAGTTCAGTACTCAACCACAGGAAATCGATACCAACGCTTGTTAAAATGCGAGACAGAAGTTATGCATTTCGACTGATTGTATCAAAATCTCCTCTGGCATGTGGCGCTGATAAACTCAGGTTAAATCATTCTTGTGAAAACCTCCCCGGTTCGTATAGGTTACAAAAATGTGCGCGTATACGGTGCTCAGTTTGGGCAGGTGGGATTGTTGGATTGGCTGCATTGTAAACTGATTAATTTGTTTGAAACTACTTGTAAATGTGTGTTTAATCAGAGTGCTTCGTCAACATCCGCCGAGTTCAGTTTAATTATATCTAACAACCTGCACAGTGGCTTGCGCTCTCATTATACAAATTTAATAAAGTCTGGAAGAGAAGCCATTTCTGAAATGAATCCACTTATACAAGTTTCCTGGGGCTTGGCAATCTCCAGCTGTATAAACTTCTTTCCAATTATGTTATCCAAAGTCTCCGTCAGAAGCTGTAATTAATCATACATGTGTCGAATTTCAAACAGTTCACAGTCTCCAGTCTCCATTGAACGTTGGAGCAGCTTTTGTTGGAAAAAAGGTAGATATTCTCACTCTTAGTTGCCCTGGATAAATGGCGAGTCCAGCCTGATTCTGAGCCAAGAAACCATTTTTGTTTTAAACAGCTTCATTACACGGTGCTCAAAACGATTAGGGTTGGCGAAACCGTCTGATACGGCTGTGACGGTCAGGGTTTTCTCTGCAACTCCTAATATTTGCTTATTCTCTGTGCTCCACTGGGTGGGCACACAAGTCTAAAGCTAATGAAGAAAAATCATTCCTGTACTTCCAAACAAACTACACACACCAAATGTCTCCATCGTAGCAGGCACGGAGCAGGACTATACTTCTTCGCTGAAACGCATTTCAAGATCACTGACACGCTTCTAGATTACAGAAAGCTAAACCCCAGGTGATCCTATACCATTACTTCTGAGGAGTAATTGAGCTCCACTCCTAATGCATTTCAATTAGCATGGGTAAGGTGTCATCTCACTTGACTGTCTCACAGTCGGTTAATGAAACTCTATTCTAGCGAATAATTACAACTGCGCAGGATCATTAACTGAGTGAAACGTGCGTCGTTACGTCGTAAAGTTTGACACGAAAATCTGCACGGCGGGCTGTTAAATATTATTGGCCAGCTATTCTATATGATGAACACAAAGTTCAAGCCATATGCTCCCATATGTGAACAGCTCAGACCTGCAATTTAGGTCCTGATGTCCATATGTTGTAGGGTTATCCAAGGAACATTTAAGATTTTACGGATGAACCCTCGAGAGTGGCAAAAGGAACACTTTTCTCAGAGCGTGACATGGATTTATCATCCAACCTTTCCTCATTCCTCAACATTTAACAGCTCCTTGAATGTTTAATTATTTCAGCCACAAAGCAATGGATAAGTCAATAGATAATGCGGTACGCGCGCATCCTGCCAGCGGAATACTGCCGCGGTCATTGTGCAAACAGTGACCAGTTCAAATTCCTGCTGCACCTGTGGACACATCACTGACTCCACACTTGTTGCAAGCTGGAAGAAGCTCCCCAGGCTTTCTATTATGACAGCCTCAAAGCTTTTGAACAGTTTGCCTCTTCATCCAGCTGCAAAACTAGTCAGTGTAACAAGCGCTGAGTTCCTTTCATGCTGCGCGAGCGCTGGGCTAGCCAAGCAAACAAAGACCTCTGGAGCTCACCACAAGCAAACAAACAAAACCCAGCATTTGGCTTCATGTGCCGGGGCCTTCTTTTATTCTCAGTGCCTGAGGTGTTACAAACCTTTGATACGCCGCGACTGTATCCGTTTCCTTAAAGATCTGATATCGGGGTGTGTTGTGCTTGGGCAGAGAGGGGGGGAGAGGACTTGGCCGCCCACCAGGAGAACAGAGAGGCTTTGTGCTGAGGAATGCCGTTTTCATAACACCCCAGTTTTTTTTTCCAGGGGTGACTGAGGGCCACTGTGGTCCATCTGGTGGCCTTTTGTAAAACAATCTCACTCTCTGACAGGAGGGATGGGGGCCTTCGTTAGTATGCACCCCACACCTAGTAACGTACCCCCAGTTACCACCCATCTCCTTCATAACCACGTTATGGACGACTGGGGCAACATAGTGTTTTGTCTGGTTCGACCTTAGATACGGCATACTCGGATGAACGACGCCACCGTGAATTAGACGGCGTAGATAAAGTCAAGATGGCTCAAGCGCAGTTCTGCTGAGAGTATCTGTACCCTTCATTAGAGGATGTTTGGGGTCTCAGAGACCAGCTGAAAAAGCACACAGACGAAAGCACAATCCTCATCATTAGAGGACCTTTAATGGGATTTGAAAACACTGGATGGACGCCTGGACGCCTGGACCTCATTTGCGGTCCTGTTTTGAAAGGGATGAACCTGAATACCTCACGGAATACTAGACCATTCCCATAGCATGCCAAAGGGGCTCCCAAAAGAATGATGAGAACAGTTGCCCTGGCAAACAGCAGACAGGGAAAAGGGAATGTGAACAATGAATCTGCACAAACTTCTCAGTAGCATTGAAGGTCCCAAAATTGCTGTTTCTCCCTAGATTCCTTCTAGATCGAGAAAAATGTTACTGCCATCCAATTCTGCTAATCAGTTAGGTCAATTAGAAAGAATTTAGGGATAATATAGTACTTAGCACTAGTTGAACAATTAGACTACCACCTTCATTCAAGTCTTCATGCTATACAGGTCATAGTGTAAACCAGGTATACTTCAGAGCTTGATTATGATTATAGTGGAATATTTCAGTGTTTGTTTTTAGTTTCACCACAGAATACAGATCAGGCTGATTAAGCTGGTAGCCCATCTGTGTCTGCAGGAAGAAATTTTCCAGCTTCCTTTTTACCTGATTGAATTGATGAAGACCTTTAAGTTGCCTTACTGTTACGTTGTTTTCTTAAAAAATAACTACAGTGGTACCTTGACTTCTGACCGACCCAGGTTACAACATTTCCGAGATACGAGGTTGATGTCGGGCTATTTTTTGCTTTGGGATACGACAGATTTTCGGGATACGACATTGGCGATTTCATCACGTTTCGTGAAGCTGGCCGCCATTACGCGTTCCCGTGTCCCGGTCCGCCCCAAGCCGACCTACAGATCACGTGTCGAGCTCACTGAGTAAGCGTCACCGCAGCATTTCTCGCTTCATTTCATGTTCTTTGTGCCGTTTTGAACTTTATTTGTCCTGTACCCTGTATTTTCATCATGGGTCCTAAGAAAGTGAGTATCAAGGCTGGTGCTGAGAAGA
>JAQMCW010000038.1:13872961-13883588 GCA_030068335.1 Chrysichthys cranchii
TAGAAAGTGTTTAAGAGCATAGGACGTGTTTATAAGAGTGTGGGAAAGGTTAATAAGAGAGTGGAAATGATTTATAAAGCCTTAATATATATATAAATAATAAAATAAACGTGACGGCACTACTTCGCGGACTTCACCTGTCGTGGGGGGGGCGCGCCGGAACGTAACCCCCGCGATAGGCAGGGGGTTCACTGTATACTGTTACTGTTGTGTGTCAAAGTACCATCTGGGGCACATTGTTGATGAGCTGTATTACGATATGCAGTTAAAATGCCGTGGAAAGGAAAGTGTAGCAAGGAGGAGGTTCTGAAATTAGTCCTGGATGATATATCTGACCTGTCTGACAATGATTTTGACGATGCGGAGATGGATAGCGAGAGTGAAACCGAAACTACAAGGGCTTCTAGCGATCTTGAAACTGAACTGCAGGGCCGTCCACAAGGGAAAAAACTCGTCAAGCTTCCACTCGTTCTGTAAAGATAACACCACGTCAACAGTTTCTCCTGGTGCAAAGTCAAAGCGACACCCAAATTTACGCACAAAATATTCAGCACTAGGGGCAAAGTAAAAAAAACATTTTTTTTCAGCACCGAAAGGGTTAAAAAAGGGCTTAGGTCAAGATCATGTGTAACTGAGAAATGCCTGGTTTACGCAATCTTCCCCCTGTGTGTACTGCTTCCTGCACAACTGTATGAATAGCACTGTGGTCTGACTATGTGTGAAATTTCCCTATTAACCCTGAGTGTTTTGTCTGCTCTGCTTCCAGAGGTGCCGTGTGTAATGTTTTACTGACCTGCTGCAAGGACAGTGTGTGTCGGCTGTGGGCTGAAACACTACTGCCCAGTGACTGCCTGCTCTCTGGACTAAGACAGAATCACAGCAGCAGCAACAATGATGCCGTCAAATCCCGGACCATAAAAAAGACTCATTATAATAACAAAGGCCACAGTCAAAACCAGCCCGAGGTGAGTGTCAGTTCCACCATGATGAAAAAAAACCAAAGTGCAAATATGCAGAGAAATTGGATTATTTATGAGGAAACCTGTGTGGAGGATTTGATGTATATGGCTGATCTAAACACTTCAAATTATGAAAGTGGCCTTTCAGAGGCATAGTGCAGTTTGTTTCATGCCCTTTCATGTCTGCAGCCTTGTGATGTGCTTTCATTCCGGCACTGCTGAGATCTCACTTTTATGTTAGAGTGCAGTGTTGCAAGAATGCGACAGGAAAAAAAAAGCAGAAGCGGCTTAAAAATATTCACAATGAAAGGACAATAGTGGATTATGATCTAAACTAAAAAGTAACGAAATCAGTAAAATATCCAAGGTGTGGCCGATTTCCACCTTGGAATACAAATGTTCATTTCTTCAAGCCATTTCTTGCTGTTATATTAAGTAAAGGCAAACTAGGATCTTTCTTGCCAAACTTTTAAGTTGTAACCCTTTCTCTATGTGATGCCTAGCTGAACCTGCCAGAATTGAGACGGGGACCAGTCAGAGGTTTGGCTCACGCAAGGCTTCTCCCTCAGCAGCAGAATAAACATTGCTCCCATAGAGCCACCATCGCTCACGCCAATGCACTGTGCCACTTTCACATTGCTGCTAGCATCAACCCAGCCACAGGTAATTTCTTCTCTATGCACTTTTCTGTGCATCCAGATTTATTTAATTATGACATTATAAATTATTTACAGTATACATTTTGATAGGTTTTCATATGTTTCCGAGCAACCTGTCTATCTACATCAGTTGTCCACTACATAACATCGTTTATTTCTGTTCCTGTGTACTGTTTGAGTGAACATGCATTCTGACAAATGCCGGAAAGGTTATGTAAGCGTGTGGGAGGAACTTGCTTGTCATGTTTCAGATGTGTTTCTTTTTCCCCCCACTGTAACCACACTGACACTCAGTGTCAGCTGACTGTAAGCAGTGAGAATGATCAAATGTTTTTGCTGTGTAATAATCATACAGAAGGTGCAATAGGAAAACTTATTAGATCAGACCCACCCTTGTTAACTCATAGTCATGTACAATCACCGAGCACTTTATTAGGAACACCTGCTCACCTACTCATTCACACAATCGGCCAGTTGTGTGGCAGCAGTCTATTGCGTAAAATCAAGCAGACACCGGCCATGTTTGGTAATCAGCCATCAGTGTGGGGAAAACATCTCATCAGTGAGTTTGGCCATGGCTTGATTTTTGGTGCCAGACAGGCTGGAATTGTCATGCACAACAGTCTTCAGAATTTAATCAGAATGGTGCGATAAGGAGAAAGCATCTAGTGAGGGCTAGTTCTGGAAATGGGAATGCCTTAATGAGGAGAATGGCCAGCCTCCTTTGAGTGGTCAGAAAGGCTACAGGAACTCAAATATCCACTCGGCACAATTATGTTGAGCAGAAAAGCATCTCGGAATGCACAACATATCTCGGACCTTCAGGCAGATGGGCTACAACAGCCGAAGACCATGTTGGGTTTCACTTGTGTCTGCCAGGAACAGAGTGTTGAGGCTGCAGTGGGCACAGGATCACCAAAACTGGCCAGATGAAGCCTGGAAAAATGTAGTCTGGTCTGACTGAATCTTGATTTCTGGTACAGAGACAGTAGGATCTGAGTTTAACACCAACAGCATAATCCATGGACCGAGCCTACTTTGTCTCAACAGTCCGGGCTGCTGGAGGTGGTGTAATGGTATTGGGAATGTTTCTTGTTCTTGGCACACTTTGGGCCTGTTATACCTATGTTGATCATTGTTTAAATCCCGCAGTCTATCTGAGCATCACATTGAGTGTAAGACCATGTGCATCCCTTTATAGGCACAATTTACCCGTCTTCTAGCAGCTACTTCCAGCATGATAATGCATCATATCACAAAGCAAAAGCCATCTCAGTCACAGCATGAAAGTGCACCTTAAAGGGGTCATGGGCGTTGTTTTGTCATTCATTTTGCAGTGCACTCTAGTATGAATGAATGCACTGTGAGTCGGTTTGGGTGAAAAAATGCTCAGGTGCTCCTGTTTCAGGCTGTTCTAGTTTGGTGGAACAGTGCGTATGAGGAGAACAACAGGATTTCGGCCCTTAGTCATGAATATTCATGACATGCAAACGTTTCGCCTCTGATTGGCTGATTTTCCGTGTTTAAAGAAGAACAATGTCCATGCACTGTTAGGCTAAGTTAAACATAAGATATTGTTGCTAATATTATAATTCGTGGTTTAATGCTTAGCTTAGGTTAGAAGATTATAGGTTCAACAAGCTAAGTCTCTGGGTAGCAGCTATCAGGCTAGCGTGTATGTGAGTGTGGTAGCCGAGCTTGTGTCCATTTCATGTATGCTATTGTAGCTGTTTTGTGTGTTTGTTTAGTTTTTTTTTTTTGTTGTTTTCTTTTTTCTTTTTTTTTTTTTAAAAGAGGAACACATCACCCTGATTTCTATTTGAACATGCTATTTTATAGCAAAAACCTTGGGTGGAAAAGTTTATTTTTATTTCCAGCCTGTGTGCTGGTGGTCGATTGTCGTGATGGGACAGATCCAGATTTTAAGAACAACCTCGATCCAAAAGCACTACTGTAGGCACCGATGTTGTAAAAGTCACTGTGGTCGAAATTATTAAGAACACAGAACTAACGTAGCCTTATACTTCGCTGGTGGTGTTCCAAAGACAAACTCCAACCATTTCTTCCTCAGTTCTTCTTCCTTGGACAAGACATGAAATGTTGATGTGTTATTGCCACAAATAGCACACACATGAACATGTTCCGCCATGTTTTAAACTAGCTGTTAGCTCCTCTACTCTCAGTAGTTAGTTTCTACCTGCCGAGACGGGCTCTGCTGTCTCCTGGCCACAAAATCAAAACTGTCTTCCCGTGGGCGGTCGCAAGCCAAGGTAGGTGAGGCCATGAAAACTAATTTTCGAAGTGACGTCAGTTCGAAGGGCTTTTTCTGATTCACTCATTTTTCCGTCTATATTCTTTCTATGGCTAATGCAGACAGTATGAGGGTATTTTCGCATGCAACTCGGACTGACCTATCGTATTTCAAAAAGAGCAAGTATTAAACGATTTCTCGTGGAATGACCCCTTTAAAAACAACTGTCTGATACAATAGTCAACATGGGCCTGGATCCAAAAGTATCCATGGTGCAAAGAGTTTAGTTTGTTTTGAGAGCAAAGGTCGGCCCTACTTAGTATAGTGTTTCTAATAAAGTGCTTGGTCAGTGTATAATTCTTCTTTTTTTTCTTTTTTCTTTTCCTTTTTCTTTAGATAATTCTTATCTGCAGGCCGTACAGTCTGTCTTATGTATGTGTGCTATGTTGAGTGTTTGATTTTACAGAGAGCTGTAATAATTGCCCTATGAGATGAATCAAGTTGTTTTGAATGTAATAATTTATGACCCGCACACATTAGACAAACAGTCGATTATATTAGAAACCACTTTGCTTTAAATTTGAAGCAAGTTCTGAAATATATTCATCTAACCGCTAATGGAGTGTGTTATTCCAGATATTCCTCTGCTGCCCTCCATATCATCTCTGAGTGGTTCAGATGATGAGGAGCCTGGTGGACCCTTCAATGTTCACTGGCTCAACAACAAAGAGTTGCACCTGACTCTCACCATGGAGGTGTTCATCCAGCAGCTCAGGAGCAGTTTGGAGCATCAGAACCCACCACAGGCTAGCCAGGCTGATGATGGTAGTTTCTGACCACATTTCAAACATTTGAAGATGTTCTGGTTAATTATGACAGTGTAGTTGTTTGTTATTAATGAATTCTATATAAATAAAGTATTTCCTTACAGTCTCTGATGAGGAGGGCAATACTATGGGCCCTGAAAGTGTTAAAGGAGAGACCAGCTTCAAAGATGGAGCTTCAATTCCTCTCCCTCAAGCTGCAGTGAATCACCAGGTGGAGGTGTTACTTAGTGACTGGAACAGGGCAGCAGATATGCTTTTTAGCATCCACCCAATGGACGGATCACTACTGGTGTGGCACATCGATTGGCTGGATGAATACCAGCCCGGAATGTTCCGACAGGCACAGGTAGGGACAGAAGGTGCCACGGGTTACACTGCGGATGTGTATTCTGACCTTAACTGATGCATATCAAATGCTGGAATTATTTGTTTATTTTAAACAATCAGTTCTTTGTGATCATGAAACAATGTCGCATGGTAAGACCAGAATCAGGATTAAGATTAGAATGAATTAAAATAACATATGGTGTTTATAACAAATTAAGCAAATTAAGATTTAGAAATATTTACTTGAAGCATCTCTGAAATAGCTATAAAGGTGAACTGGCTCAATTTCCAAATGAATTATTCTATATTCCTTTTGGTCACTAAATTAAAAGCATGAAACCACATTATTGAATTGTTTGTATTTAAATTTTTTTCTGTGTAGGTGTTACTTATATTTACAATGGCTCCATATCTTTTCTGTCACAGGTGTCTTTTGCATCCCGAATCCCTGTCGCCTTTCCTACAGGTGACGCCATCTCGCTCAGCCGCAGTGTAGTAATGTATGCGTGTAACAAAAATGTGGATTTGGCCATCCAGCATGGTCGCCAGCGTCCCCAAGGGGTGCAGCGCACCTCTTCGGTTCTAATTGGCTTGGGCCAGGGCAAGCAGTGTCCAAGTGGCCTGCGTCTAAGCATCTTCACCCCTAATGTTCTGATGATCTCTAAGCATTCTGATGGCTCGCTCAACCAGTGGTCAGTGAGCTTTGCAGAGGGCTCAGCATTCTCTACTGTGCTCAGCGTTTCACACAAGTCACGCTACTGTGGCCATCGCTTCCACCTCAATGACCTCGCCTGCCACTCTGTACTGCCCCTGCTGCTAACCACCTCACATCACAATGCCAACGTGTGCAACCCCATTGCCCACTTAGGATCTGGGCCAGTTTCTTCAGGTCAAAGAAGCCGGTCATCTCTGGGTGCTGTTCCCCAGGACCCAAATGCAATTTATAGTGAACTAATACTTTGGAGGGTGGATCCAGTTGGACCCCTCTCATTTTCTGGGGGTGTGTCTGAGCTGGCCAGAATCAATTCTCTCCATGCATCAGCCTTCTCTAATGTGGCCTGGCTACCAACTCTCATCCCATGCAACTGCCTTGGTAAGGGGGTCTGTTTGTTCGGGGTTTTTTTTTTTTTCCCCCCTCCCTCCCTCCAGATTTTGTAGTATGCATCTGTTGGCCTTTGTGCTTTGTCTAACTTATTAATTCACTCATCCCTCAAAGGTGCATATGGCAATTCACCAAGCGCCTGTTTTGTAGCAAGTGATGGTCATTCCTTGAGATTGTTTCAGGCACTTATTGAGGCCAAGAAATTGCTGAGTGAACTCTCCAATCCTGAAATCTCAGTAAGTCTACTTAGGATTATAGTTTTTTTGTTTTGTTTTTTTTTTCCTCCACTAACTGAAATTATCATTAGATAAAAAAAACCCCCAGTAACATTTCATCTGTTTTGTGTGGTTCAGAAATATGTAGGAGAAGTATTCAACATCATAAGTCAGCAATCGACTGCAAGGCCAGGATGCATCATTGAGCTTGATGCCATCACAGACTTCGTATGTATATGTTCTTAGAGTAAACTTTCAGGTGCATACAGTAAATTATTATATTACATGTGTAAGAGTAGTAGGAAAGTCTCAACACGCTTCTTGTTCTTGCCTCCACAGCAAGGCAAGGAGACCCAGCTGTTACATGTGTTTGAGGAGGACCTGATCTTAGGAAATGAGAAGATGGATGATTGCTCACAGGAGCTCCTGCCTGCCGAGAATAGTAGGGTGCCTTTCATGAAAGCCGTCTGATCTTTGTCAGTTTTTACTGTGCACCTGTGAAATATAATTTTCCCTTGGTCTTTAATTAGCCTCTGGCCTGGCACCATTTTTGGCACGCTTCTTTCTGGTGGTGATTGAGTTTACCCAGAGCAGGAGCTCGATCCTGCATATGTGGCATTTGCAGCTGACAGCAGCACCAGTTACCATGGGTGTTTATCATTTTTTTTTTTTTTTTTTTTTTTTTTTTTACAAAGGAAACATTTTCTTTGCATGGGAATACAAATGCTAAGTTCATTAGCCCCTCGAGTCAACGGTGAGCTCCAGAGTGCTTGCTCATTCCCATGTTTTGGTTGCCCGGACTCTTACGTGACTCAGCAAAAATGTGGTGGCAACATATTGTGAGCTAGTTACTGACTAAAAGAAATGGTATACATGAACAACTCTTGAGGGGACATTTTGTAGCCATAGTCTTGATCAGATTTTTGCATATTGTGTTTGCAACCTTGACAACCTTGGTCATTTTGACCAACCAGTCAGTTTGAGTGTAAGCTGTGTTGATCTCACATCAAAAGTAAATATTATTTTTGTCTGGTTGGCATCTATATTTTCTCTCTAAACTTTTAACTGGTTGGTGATATGCATATTGTGCCAGCGTTTGGAGTGCGCCAGCTTTGTGATGTACTTTATGTTTCTCAATTGCATTAGTAATTTCACATACTTGTGTTCCTGATTCTGAAGAGAGTTTCGATGTATGGTATTTATTGTGCCTTATAAAAGCTGTTCGCTTCTGTTAGCCAAATCTCACATTGGCCTGTGTGTGTTGGGATTCCGGCTTGTGCTCTAGGTACGAGATTGAGGTGCATCGCACCACTGTGATGTCCATTATGTTTGTGTATACCAAAGGAAAACCTTTGTTCAGTGAACCTTAAAAAATAAGAAGTGAGATTTCGGTTCTTTACCTTGTTTTTGTTTTGCATTGATTTGTCTATTATTAGTTGTGCAACCATGAATATCAAACAATTAGCTTCAAAATTTGCTTGGCCCAGGTGTCCACCCCCTTCTTTGTGCATTGTGCTATGATATGATATCTCATGAAGTATTCATAAGTGTATGTAAACCTTTTGATGTGTTTTTTTTTTTTTATGCTGGCACAAGATATCCTCATATCCTGTTGGTTTGCTCATCGTATTTATAACTTTTTTTTTTTCCAGGAGAGACCTCAACCCCTGACGATAAAGACACCGGGGCTTCATCATTTAGCAGCAAATGGCAAAATGCCTCACCGTCAGCCCATAAATCACCACTTAGCAAGTCCAACTTGCGAAGTGCCTGTCGCCTCACACTGGTCAAAGAGAGAGTTTTCAGTCAAGAACTGAACCTTCCAGAAGGGGTTGAGGTTATATCTGCTACACCCGCAGCAGGTAGTGTGCTTAATGACTCTGGCCAGTGATCTGTTCAGTGAGTGATATTCCGTGATCAAACACAATCTTGATTTGCATGAATTGTTATTTGTTGTTCACATGTTTGTGTTTAACTGAACATTTTGTCGTTACCGTTTAATTAAATAAAGTTTTAAAAAGAGGACAGTTTGTGAACACATGATTAAATGCCTCTTTGATTGTATCCTTCGCAGGCCACTTGAGCTCGTCATCTTTACAGCCAACTGGCCGGGCCCCATATCTTCTTGCGACATCCTGTACGGATGGAACTGTGAGGTTCTGGAGTTGTAGAGTAGTCTCTGACAATGACAGAACTCTTGACACATCTCCTTACATCTGGGAAGAATGGCCTTTGCTAGTGGAAGAAGGTCTGCCCAATAGCAGTGCAGTGAACATTCCTGATGGGCCTGTGGGCATTAGCTGCTGCCACACGAGTCGAGTAGCTGTGGCATACAGGGACTCAAAGCCTTCCAGACTTGCCCCGAAGCCCTTCATTTATGTGAACATATTCCAGTGTGAATCCACAGGAGGGTCCCAGTGGATACTGGAGCAGACACTTGAACTAGATGTTTCAAATAGTCTGACCAACAATGGCTCAGATAAACACCTGCCAGTGCCCACCTTCCAGGATGGTTTAGTGAGTACTGGAGATTGTTTACACAGCAATGATAAAAGTCTAGTTCATCTGGACTGGGTTTCTAGAGAGGATGGTTCTCATATATTGACTGTAGGTCTTGGCTCCAAACTGTACATGTACGGGCTGCTCTCGGGAAAACCTCCAGAGCTGGGGCTGTCCGACAACAGCAGGGAGCATTGCTCTTCACGGCTCGTTCTGTTGCGTGTTGTGGACCTGGTCTCCTCTGTCGAGGGCTCTTTTCCAATCCCAGTCTCCCTGTCATGGGTTAGGGAAGGCATTCTGGTTGTGGGCATGGACTGTGAAATGCATGTCTACTCTCAGTGGCAGCCTCCAGCTTTAACCAAATCAGCACAGACTGCAGGTGATGCAAATGGTGGCAGCATGAGCTCACTCAGCACGCCTATAAAGCAAGAGGGACTGAGTGTCCAACCGTCTAAAAAGACTCTCACCAGGTCCATGACCAGTCTAGCCCAGAAGCTTAGTGGTAAGAGGACAATGTATGACCTTCCAGCTGAAATGGAAGATTGTGGCTTATTTGAGGCTGCACACCACTTGTTTCCTACCCTCCCCCAGTATCATCCAGTGCAGCTTTTGGAACTTATGGACTTGGGCAAGGTGCGAAGAGCCAAAGCTATATTGTCCCATTTGGTTAAATGCATAGCTGGAGAGATTGTGACTCTAAAGGACACCAGTGCCAGCCAGGAACGTCGTTTGCGATCCCTCACTATCAGTGCTAGTGGCAGTACTGCCAGGGATCCCAAAATGTTTAACAAAACTGAGAGCTCAGACTACACAGAGATTGACTCTATTCCACCATTGCCCCTGTATGCTCTGCTTGCTGCGGATGATGATACAGCCCCCTGTGCTAAAGGTAAAACCTCCAGTGTTAGTGGGGACAGCGGCCATGGTTCCAGCCGAGCAGACACCTACGATGAGCTTTTCCAGACCAGCCCTGTGAGCTTGGATGACATGGATCTCTTAGATGGTGAGGAGGGGGATGCTAAAGCTAAGGTCATTGACCTGTCAAAATATAGTCCCACTTTCTTTGGCCCAGAGCATGCTCAGGTTTTGTCAAGCCATTTACTTCACTCCAGCCTACCTGGGTTGACACGAATGGAGCAGATGTCACTCATGGCCTTGGCTGATACCATTGCCTCAACCAGCACAGACATTGGCGAGAGTCAGGGAAAAGGTCAAGGTCAGTATATTTTGCTTCTTTACGACCAGCTCACTTGAGGCTGTAGGTTTTGTACTCAATGTAATGATCAAAATGTAGGTGCCGAGACGCTGGATGAATGTGGCTTGAAGTTCCTGCTTGCTGTGCGTTTACACACTTTCCTTCTGACATCATTACCTCCATTGCATCGTGCACAGCTCCTCTGCCAAGGTACATTTACAAAACATCAGTATCAGTATTCAAAATGTCCTTTTGTCACATTCTCAAAACAAAACTACGGGCTATTATGAGTCATGATAAATCTTTTAGGTGTTTGTCTTTACTCTTGGCCTGCAGGACTGTCTACGTGTCACTACACCTGGGCATTTCACTCTGAAGCTGAGGAGGAACTGCTCAACATGCTGCCCTGCATGCAGAAAGGAGAACCAACCTGGTCTGAACTGAAAGCCATGGGTGTAGGCTGGTGGCTAAGAAACACCAATAAGCTTCGCAGATGCATTGAAAAGGTTTGGGGCAGGCAAAAATTTCTAAACGTTGCATTTTAATGGTATGCGGTGGGGGGGGGGGGGGGGGGGGGGGGGGGGGGGGGGGGG
>JAQMCW010000038.1:13883598-13896230 GCA_030068335.1 Chrysichthys cranchii
CCCCCCCCCCCCCCCCCCCCGTTTTTTTTTTTTTTTGTTTGTTTGTTTTTTTTTGTTTCTGGTAGTCTATTATTCATGCTGCCATCACTCTTACCAGGTAGCAAAGGCCTCTTTTCAAAGGAATAACGATCCCCTGGATGCAGCCCTGTTTTATTTGGCTATGAAGAAGAAAGCTGTGGTCTGGGGACTGTACAGGTGTGAAATTTTTCTTCTTAGGTTTTGTGAGCTTTAGGATTACAAGCAACAATATGCTGGCCTGGTTTAATTAGGAATTTATGTCGTGAAGGTCCCACAAGAATGTGAAGATGACAGCTTTCTTCAGTAACAACTTTAATGAGGACCGATGGAGGAAAGCTGCTTTGAAGAACGCATTCTCTTTGCTTGGAAAGCAGAGGTTTCAGCATTCAGCAGCATTCTTTCTGTTGGCGGGCTCCCTCAAGGATGCTGTTGAGGTACCTGTCCTTAGGACTGGAATTATTCTACGTAATTTGGGCAAATTTTTGAGGAACGTATTTACTCTTTTGGAAATGTAAGAAATTTATTTGGTCAAGCTTAAAACCTGATCATTTGTGTAAGATTTGTAAAGAGCTGTAACAAAGAAAAAACATTCGGGTAAATGGATGTTTGTATTCTTCTGTAAATGCCTTTTATTTAGTGTAGCGCTTTCCCAGGTCTTAAAAGGCAACAGTGTGTGAAGCTTTATTCTTGCTAACTTGTATATGCTTTTTTTTATGCTTCAAACCACTACTGATTGGATCTAGTTTCAAAACCAGTTCCTCTGTTTGCATTGGATATACATTTTATATGATGCTCTCATATAAATCCTACAAACTTTGAACCCCTTGTGCTAATGAGAATCTTGGATGCACAGACAGACAGACGGATGGAATACCAGATGGATAGAAAAAAATTATCATTGTAACCGACATGAAGAATATGGGTCAATGTAACAGCAAGGTCAAATGTCTGCAGTAGTTTTCCTTTACTAGAGTCCTTCATGTATGAAGTATATTTTAAGGGTATTTGAGACATACTAAACTTTTTGGCGGTGGAGGCATCCCTGTTAGTGGCCAGTTCTACCAGTATTTCCTTGTTTACACTCTTACCAGTTGCATGAGTGATAATTCTGATTAAACATATATATTTAGGTTTGCCTGGAGAAGATGCAGGACCTGCAGTTGGCATTGGTGATTAGCAGATTATACGAGTCTGAGTTTGAGACGTCCTCCACTTACAAGAAGATCCTACAGAGGTATGTGCTGGGTCATGACCACCAGATTCCAGTGCACCAGGATCCCTTTCTACGTAGTATGGCGTATTGGGTTCTAGACGATTACAGGCGAGCATTGGATACTTTGCTTGAGCAACCCAGCCAGAAGGTTGATGCTTTGCAACAAGGTAGGAAGTGATGCTATGAAACTTAAGTGTAATTTTATATTTTAACAAGCAAAATATTTTGGTTAGTGGTTTGTGTCTTTTTGACAAATTCTGTTGTTGTCTTTCAGGGACCACAGAATCATCTCCTTGTAACCCAGAGGTTTTCAACTTCTACACCTACCTCAGGACCCATCCACTGCTTCTTCGTCGCCATTTTGGGTCCTCGGATAAAGCTAAAGTGGGGCTGACTGGACAAGGCACCATGGCTGACTCCATTAGTCTCATAGAAAGGAGGCTGTTCTTCACTACTGCTTATGCTCACTTACAAGCTGGCTGCCCTATGTTAGCTCTAGATGTCCTCTCCAAAATGCCCAAAGTTATTAAGAAATCTAAGATGTTCCACAACCAAGAGAAGCTTTCATCAATATTGAGTGGTCCTGACAATCCAGACAGTGATGGTGGGAAAGACCAGGCCTGTACACTTGACTGGTCCCAACCTATGTTTAATGGCTTTGGGTCTGTCTCAGACACTTTATCTACTCCGCATGAAGATCACAGCCACTCAGACTCTGTTTTGAGCTTTGACTGGAGTCAGCCTTCCATGACTTTGCAAGATGAGCCTTTGGAGCTGAAGTGGGACAGTGACAAAGAAGAATCTGGGGATGAAGAAGCTGGCCTAGCTATGAAGGAAATTAAGCTAGAGAGCTCTGATGTCCTTTGTGATGCTCCTGACTCTACCTCCATGTCTACGGATGTCACTGTAGACATCTCCCTTGTCCTTTCTGAGGACATCTTGGCTGCTCGGCTCAAGTTCATTTCCTGCCTGAAGATGCTGACTGCCGAGCTGCGGACTCTCTCCACAGGCTGTGAGCTGGATGGTGGCAAGCTACGCCACCAACTGTGCCACTGGCTGGAGCGTGAGGTGGTGGCCCTTCAGAAGTGTTGTGGGTACAACCCGTATCTTCAGCAGGTGGCTGGGGGCATCTCGGTTGAGCTTGGCCAAGTCAGCGGTGCCTCTGGAGAGGAGCAAACTTACCAAGGGTCTGCGGAGGAAGTCAGAGAGGTCCAACACAAGCGCAGACTGTGGCTTCAGAGAAACCAGCCTCTGCTACGCATCTTCCTAAGCTACTGCAGCCTGCATGGTTCCCATGGAGGAGGGTTGGCTTCAGTCAGGATGGAGCTGATTCTGCTTCTGCAGGAATCCCAACAGGTAACTTGCATCATGACACAGATTCCGACAAATTATTAAAAAAAAAAAAAGAAGAAGTTTTTAGGACAAAATCTGCAACAATAGTAAACAATTAAATGAATAAATTAGTAGAGGTATATTAGGATTGTTAAAAAGGGAAGGCATAGCTGAGCAAGAGCTTATGGAATAATAGGCCAAAATGTAGTAAATTGGGCTTGTTTTGGAAACATCAGTTAAAAATAATTGCAGCACAAGGAAGAAAGTGCAAACTGCAAAAGTGACATTCCAAGCACTGACTGACAGATGGAGCTGAAGCACAGGGCTCTGAGGAGCCTGTCCTCCTTTCTGCAGATCTTCAAACAGACACAAGCTCTGCCTGAGTAAACATAGCATAAGGCTGTCACAGGAATTGGTAGCTTCCTTTTGTCTAATCCTAGTTCTGTTTCTGTCTCATAATTGTGACAGAAGATAGTTTGAGATGTCCATTGTTATTTGAATATGAATGAAAGATGTATGTATATATTCTTTTGTGTATTAGGATGACAGTTTTCAGATTCCTGTTCAGCAGCAAGCATCAGTTCCTCTCCTGTTGGCTTGTACTGCAAGCTCCAAAACTGTGGTGGCCAATCCTATAGTTCACCTGACCAACCTGACACATGACATACTGCACACCATTAATGCCCTGGACTCTCCGCCTCACCCGGACGTCATTAACAATGAGGTACGGCGGATTTCTAGGGGATGGAACATTTACTTGTGTATTAATGCCATACAAATTTTTAGAGAATGCAGGACTACTGTATATCTGACACAGTGGTCCTGAAATCTGGCCTATCTCCCAATTTTGAGTAATTTACAAAAGTGAAGTATACAAAAAAGTCAATAAAATTAAAGTGTTGAATACACATTTGTTATTTGTTGGTACAATTTGTACTTTGGCTGTTTCCAAATGTAGTGGAAAACAATTTTAGTAGATAAAAGAAGGGTGCTTTTGTTGTATATTTAATGGTTGCACTCCCTATTCCTGCTTTCGCTTTTAATCCAATGGTTGCTTTGGGTGCAGATCTATGTGACGCACACGCTGGCAGCTTCTCTCTCTGCCTGCATCTACCAGTGCCTCTGTGATGGACACAGTTACAGGTGGGTTGGACCATTGTTATATAGAGCACCTATTGTGTTCCACAAAAACTTGGAAAAGGTTATGCGAGCTCTTTGTCACGCATGCGCATGCTGATTTTTTTTTTAAAGGAAAGTGTGTATAAATGTGCGTCAGTCATCTGCTTCTAAGTAGGTTTTGTTTCGAGATTAGTAGACAAATGAACATCACATGACAGCCATGTGGTGCCATAACAAGCCTTTTGTGTAAATCATGCATGCACATTCAGAATAAATGTTAAATGGGATTTTGCTCCAATTATGTCCTTGAAAACCTACACCTATACCACTAATAAAAGTAAATATAATATAAATATAATATTTTGGGAATTACAACTAGGGGTCTTTATATTACTGTTTAAGCTATACATGTGTAATGTTTCTTCTCGACAGTCATATCAACCAGTTCACAGGCACTGTTTATGAGAGCATCCTGCTTTCTCATCAGCACCCGGTGCGAACTCTCAGTATGGATGAGGCTGTCATTCCTAACACCTCTCCAGCTCAGTGGCCAGGTAGACGCCAACCATATTTTATTTTTTACTACTACTATTATTATTTTTAATTATTATTTTTTTATTATTTGTTTTTTATTATTTGTTTTTTATTACTATTTTTTATTTTTATTTAGCTATTTATCTATTTATTTATTTTTATACATTGTTATTGTTAGTTTATTATCATTTTGTTTTGCTTGAGTTTAATTTAGAGTTTTTAAAATCTCAAACTAGGTGTTCATAATAGACACTTTAAAGAATTTTATTGCACCAACATACATCGCAAATCAATTCTAAATGTGTTGTATATCCTGTATTACAAGCCTAGTTGTAACTGAAATACATTTAGCTGATAATACCTTATAATATATTAATTAATGTGGCAACTGATAATATTGAGCTGATAATATCTTATAGTCAGCATTGACTCTGATGCTGTCTGATCTGCTCAGAAAGCTATGTGGCGATATTCTTACTATTTTTATTATTTGCAGGTGTCAGTACTTTGGTTCGTCTCTTGGGTGCAGCAGCAGAAGAGAACCAGCCAAGTGTGGGTGTGCTTCTGTGCGAGATCCTCACAGCCGTCTTTCTCAGCTTGTTTGTGCATGGCCTGGCCACACACTCCAGCAACGAGCTCTTCCACATCGTGGCTCATCCGCTCAGCAGCAAGCTGTGGGTGGCTGTGTTTGGTGGGGGGGCTCGCCTTCCTGTAGCAGCAAAATCCAGCACGGCATCAAGTTAGTGCCCTGTATAGATAAGAATTGCTGTTTCTTTGACAACAGAAGATGCAGGCAAATGTAATATTTATCTGGGCAGAGATAACGTATCGTTCCAGAGTTATTAACGTATTTCACCGTCCCAATGTTGGTCTACTGTGCTTATTGACAATACATAAACCCACTTGGCTACTACGCATATTTCTGTTTCTCATGACCCTTTACTGTGTGTGTCAGCCCCAGCCATGATGGAGGACCAGGAATGGAAGCAAAAGCGTTTCAGGGTGCATTCTTCCAGAAGCAGCTCCAGGGAGGTACCGGACAGCCCAGTCGCTCCCAGCCCTATAGTAGAGCAGGAAGCGTCCATTTTTAAAGAACGCTTTGTGCCTCCTGAGCTCAGCATCTGGGACTACTTCACCGCAAAGGTACAAGACAAATAATGTTCTGTCCAATCTTATCCATATTTTCAGTTCTTATTAGGCCTGACACATTCCACATTCATATGACTCCCACAGCCTTTCCTGCCACCATCTGTAAGCCAAGTTGAGTATGATTCAGAGGCAAGCCAGGGCAGTGACGAGGAAGAAGATGAAGAAGAAGAAGATAGTTTTGGAGATGAAATTGACCCCAATTCTCCCCTTCAAGAACATTCCAACAATAACTCCTATAGGTATTCAGGGCTGTGGTATTACATGTATTTACTGATCATGTGTGTTTTTTTTTTCTTTTTTGTGACAATGTGATTAAATGCTAAATTCCGCTGTGTTTAGCTGGTGTTTGATGCGCCTGGCCATGGTGCAACTGGTGCTGGTCAACTTGAAATCGTTCTATCCCATGGCTGGCTATGACCTCTTGGGTAAGAAATACATTCTTATTCTGGAAACACAGTCCAGGAAGTGCTCAGGTTTTTTTTTTTTCTGTCAACTCCCACAAAAAACCAAAATAGAATAAACATTAGCTGAGTCTGAAACACAGAACTAAGTAACTGTAGATGAAGTTTGGAAGAACTTGTCCAAGAACTGATGTTTCTGATGGTTTCACCGAAGTTCTTCAGCTCCTAACAAATGTATAGCAGTGTATAAGCATCATATGAGCAATGCTTGACCAAGGTGTAGTATGTATGAGCCCGTATGTGTCCTACCAACGATCAGGTACAACTGGTGTGATGATAAGCCCCAACAAGAAGCAAGGTAAAAAATAAATAATAATAATAATAAGAAGGAGTATTGAGTACCCAAGGATTTTTTTTTTTCGTTTAACAGTCATGTGTACATCATGAAGACACTCCAGTTTCTGTTGATTTATACAATGATTACCTATCCTGTGTTAATCAATCATAATTACTACTGATGTCCACTGATGGCATTACTCCAAAGACGTATACTATAACTGTTGCCACAAAGTTGGAAGAAAATAATTCATAGTTTTCAGTCATGTGAGTCATGGCTGGCAAAAAAAAACCCCATCTGTTCTAATTTTCCGTCTCTTCCAAGCAATGAATATTTAGATCACATATCTGCAGAAGAAAAACAATGGTAAAAATACAAACTGCAAAGTTTGGGCTCCTGCAGTCCCGATCCAACACCCACCACAGTATTTCACTTAAAAACAGCAGTGAAGTGAAGTACAACAAAATCTAGTGTAATGCCCTCCCAGTATAATGGAGGTTATTATAGTAGCAGGGAGGGGATTTGGAATTAGATGTTTAAAAAGCACATGTGGATCTGATGGTCAGGTGTTCACTTCTGACCACGAAGCAGATGTCTGGAAGTCTTGTGCTGTTCTTCAGATATCCGAATTCCTCAGTTGGCAGTTGACATGAAGTCGACTTGCTGCATGACCTCCTTTGAGTTTGACTGATTAAACTCAAGGCATATCTTTGGTTTTGTTATGTGCTGTTGTTCACTGGGGTATTGTTGGTGCCGTGGGGTATGCTTTTGTGTTTTAGATCTACCTGTATGCTCCCCATTGTGCCACTCAGTGATGAAAACCCTACAGCGCTGGGAACAGGTGTTACTCAAGAGACTGGAAATTTTCGGTGGTCCTCCTTCCAAGTACATCTCTACACACCAAACTGATGGGTCCATGGCTTCTGGACCAGCTCTTCTCAGACACAAGGCCTTATTCGAACCCTCTAACACACCGTTCAGGTCAGCTGTAACGAGGCTCTCTGGATTCTTTTCCAAACGTACACCGAGCCAGTTTCTTCAAACGGCGAACGTTTTGCTTAAAATGATATTAGGATTTTCAAACCGGTCAATTAAATGCCTAACAGTGCTTAATGTGAGAATCCATTTTCATGTTAATTTGACAAGAAGACCCATAATGATGTGTGTTGAGCATTAGTATTACTGTATTGACACCGCATGTTAATCATCTAGGTCCCAACATCATTCTGCACTTCCTGTTAAGAGACTATGGCAGTATCTGGTAAAACAGGAAGAGGTGCAAGAGATTTTTATCCGCAACATCTTTACCAAAAAGCGGGATCGGATGGAGGTACACAGTCATTTGCACGCCTTTTTGATTTGTGCCATTAAAAAACTATTACAATTGTTGTACGTTGCCGTGGAAGCTACGTCGTTAGATTTCAGTGCAGTAGTAATATTTTAATGGTTTTAAGAATGCATATAAATTCAAGGAAAAGGTCTACATATGGTGATGGGTTTGTGCAATAGCTGTCGGTTGTGTCGTGCAGTTGTTTTGCCTGAATTGTTGTGATGTAATTATTTGTTGCTTCTGTGCAATTTATTTTTGTGATTTAACTATCTAATTGTACATTTTCAAAGTGAGCTACTGACTTGCATGATTTACTTTTATTTTGTCGTCTGTTGCTTTGTGACTATTTTAAACAATTAAGTCGGTTGAGGACTGCACTGACAGCATGAGGTATTCAGGGATGGAGGAGCCTGGTCTCAATCAGGTACTGCTTGTCGTATTGTTTGAATTAAGTTTTAAATGTGTCTCGTGCATGTGGGGGTCATGTCGTCACGTACGCATACATGCTTCGCATTTAGTTCATGATACACCTTGGGATTTGACCTCTTTCTCTATTAATGTGTTAAGGTGCATTACATCTCCCTTGGTCCAAATATCAAGATAACTAAATTATTACATGTTTAAATGTTGATTTAAAAGCGTTGTAAAAGCCGGATATTTTTAAAACTAGAATACTATTAAAAAATTATAGACCTGTTTGTTTATTTTTCAAAACTAGCATCACTTTATGTATCTCTGATCGAGAAATGGCCATGTGACCGCTGATGCCAGGCAAATAATGACAACAGCGTATCTGCCCAAAAACACACCAAACGACAGTGCATTATTTATATCTGTAGTTTAAACAGTATTGATTTATCTCGCAGTCTCTTTAGAATGCAAAACTAAATCCTATCGTAGGATTTATGAAGATAACTCTGCAAATCTGAAGCATTTTCACAACACACAGTAAATTCCCTAAACTTTACAGATTTTGAAGAAACAATATATGCACAGCCCAACTGGTTTATTATTAAAATGCATTCATGCTGTAGGAATATGATGCTCATTGTTACAGCTGTACTAATTTACATAATCACCTTTTTTTCTTCTTCTTGCCCCTTAGAGCCAAGTACAATAACAGTTGCTCACATAACACCAGTCATTCTCCGTTATACGCAATATATTATGGGAATGGGAGAATTTCTGTAGACAGAAGTAAAATGTTAGTGGATCAATGAGACTTGAAAAATGATGACTCTGTTTCACACAGATTGAGGCAGATCTGGGTTACCCTGGAGGCAAAGCTCGTATCATCCACAAGGAATCTGACATCATCACTGCCTTCGCCATTAACAAGGTACAGAGCTGCAGGAGAGAAGCGGTAGCATTTTCTGATTTAATGTTCTGATTTAAGATCATAAAGTGGGTGTATGTATAACACCGTGTATCTTGCTTCCACAGGCCAATCGTAACTGCTTAGCAATTGCGTCTACCCATGACATCCAGGAGCTGGATGTGTCCTCCATCCTGGCCACTCAGATCCTGACATGGATCGATGATGAGGCAGAGATGGAACTGAAGTAATTTCAACAAACAGTACAAATTTCAAATCCAGGAACATTGTCATGGTGACAAAATAATGGGAACTTTGACAGTTTTCCTAAAGCCTCACAGGAGGAATTAAAGTAGCTGGTTCATATCTGGATTTTGTTTGGCCAGCTTGTCTTCTGTTTCTAACGAGGTGTACATATAACCATATGTTTCCCATATGAGTTCCATCTTCTATTCACTAGCTACACAAAAGCCCTTTATATGAAATGAAGTTTCAATGAATAAAATGTGGTGTCAGTGTAGATTATTTCCGCTTCATTCACTGGGCAGACACTGAAGGAAATTATATTAGTATATATTATATTTGGATCTCATTATTACCTGATCGTCAATGTGGATGCTTTGTTTCGGATTCATTTGACCATGAGCCGCATTAATGAGCCATATAAATCGCTGTTTGAATTAAGAAGAACGGAGCAGACGCATTTTGTTATTCAGTTCTCACTTGGACCTGTATTGTGTTTTTCATATGGCGTTTCAGAAGTGATGACTTCTTGGTGGTCCAGACCCGGGATGACTTCACCACTTTGCATGGCACAACACCCTACACTCACAGCAGCCCTGGCACTCCCATTAATATGCCCTGGTTGGGTAGCCACCAGACTGGCAGAGGAGCAGCCATGGTGAGCAGCCCATAACCATGTTGCCGCTTTTCTTATGCCAGATCATTTCTTACTGCCGACGAGTGATAAAATTGTGGTTAAGTCTATGGTTTTGTGTAATATGAATTCCTATTTTCTGTTTCTTAGGGTCTGATATCAATTTCTATTAATATATATACACTGTGTGGCTGGTAGTTTGTGAACACATGGCCATTACACCCATATGTGGTTCTTCCTCAAAGAAGAAAGTTAGAAGCACATTATTGTATAGAACATTTATATGCGGTAGCATATGTAAGCTAAAGGGGTGCAGAAATGTTCTTGTGCCCTTATGCACAGAAGCAAGGTCCATGAAGACATGCTTTGCCCATTTTAAAGTGGAAGAACTCAATTGACCTGCACAGAACCCTGACCTCAGCCCCAATAAACACCTTTGGGATGAAATGGAACACTGAGTCTCCATTGGCCTCCTCGCTCCTGACCCTGCTAATGCTGGTGTGGCTAAATGGACAAATCCCCACCGCCATGTTCCAAAATGTAGCATAAAGACTTCCCAAAATAGAGTGGTGGGGGGGGACGACTCGGGAATGGGATGTTGAGAAAGCTTGTGTGTGTGTGATGGTGTAGTGGCCACAAACTTCAGTCTTTTTACCTTATAACTGTATCCTAAAGGTGTAATTTTCTTCCTGAACTTACAAAATGCTTTATCCTCCATGTAGCTAATCAAACGAAACCTTAACAACGTCAGGAGGATGACGTCCCACCCTACTCTCCCATACTGTAAGTGCCACCAGAACTTTTTTGCTGATTTAAAATATTACTTAGTGAAGCCCAGCAGAGTTTCCCCTTTGTGAACAAGATCAGGCTAATCTTTATCTAGTGTGAAACACAAACTCCTCCATTACGAGTGCTAGTATTCTCTAGTATTTCTAGTTCGGGTAGTACAGTGAACCCCCGCAATATCGCGGTTCACCTATCGCGGGTTCAGTGCTTCGTGGATTTTCAAATTTTGAGTCGCGGAATTTTTTGGTTTTCGCGGGACTCTGGAGTATAAAATATAAAATATATTTAAAAAAAAAAAAAAAGTTAATTAAAACCCTAAAAGAACATTTAAATCGAAATAAAACAGTATGCACTGTATTTCATCAGCGGATGAATACACAGTGGTGGTGTACGCCACTTCCGCTTGAGCTAGTAAACAGGCTGTAAACAGTAACCCCTGCGATAGGCGGGGGTGTGCTGTATTTAGAAACAAAATCATGTGAAAGTAGTATTTTTCAGTATAATGAGGCAGTTTTTCTTTTGAGTACAGACCTAACAGGGGCTCAGGATGGCAGTGTGAGGATGTTTGAGTGGGGCCATTCACAGCAGATCATCTGCTTTAGGAGCCCTGGCAACTCCAGGGTTACAAGGATCAGATTTAACTACCAGGGGAATAAGGTGAGTGAACACGGGTCTTGGGGTGCTTTACAGTGAGTTTAAAAACAGTCGTGATTATAGCTTATCTAGTATTGCCTATTATTGGTTATGTGCGTTATATTTGTAGACATTTGTTATGATGAATATGTTTTTGGTCCTCTAGAGTGGGGGTCCCCAACCTTTTTTGCGCCACGGACCGGTTTTATGTCATTTTTCAAAATAAGAGACCCAGGAAACTAATGAAAATAAAATAACTAAAAATTTCAGAAAGATTATTATTGTTTCGCGGCCCGGTACCAAAAGACCCACGGACCGGTACCGGTCCGCGGCCCGGTGGTTGGGGACCCCTACTCTAGAGTACTTAAATATTTAGATTTCAATCTCTTTTAGATAGCAATCTCTTTTTTAACTGTCTTTCCCAGTTTGGTATTGTTGATGCAGATGGAGCTCTTAGTCTCTGGCAGACGAATACATCAGGGAACACCCCTAAACCCTACCTGGTATGTAACTTCATTTTCTGAATTTTATCCATTTTATTTTTAAAGCTGTTGGTTTTTTTCCCTTTGGGGTGGTAACAGACGGAGTTCTTTGTGTTCCTCTTCAGACATTGCAATGCCATAACAAAACAGCTCATGACTTTGTGTTTGTGGGCTCATCATCTCTCATTGCCACAGCAGGCCTTTCTACAGACAACAGGTACACTGTGCAGAACTGGCATGAGAGTGTGCAAACTATTGTATCATAGCTGATTGCTTTTTCTGCCTGAACTCGACTTCTTTCAACACCTTGTTTCTCAAGCAAAGTTGTTTTCTTTCCCTCCTTCCCTTAATCCCTGCTTTTCTCTATATAGAAATGTATGTTTGTGGGATACGCTGGTCATGTCATCCAACAGCCTGGTTCATGGTGAGTTTACACTGCCATGTCTCATGTTTCTCTAAATTTGTGTTAGTGCCCAGTCTTGGAGTTTGCAGTATATTTATAACGTTTTCACAGTTGATGACATTAAGCAACATAAATTACTGCAGCAGCAGCAGCAGTGAACCAATTAAGTGCACTTATTACCCTGATTAGGGAAACCACTTGCACTGATCAGCTATAATATTAAAACTACTGACAGGTGACATGAATAACACGGGTCAGTTCTTGTAGTTGATGTACTGAAAGCAGGAAAAATGGGCAAATGTAAGGATCTGAGTGCCCTTGACAAGGGAGAAAATTTGATGACTAGCACAAATCGCAGAAAAAGTTAATGCTGCCTATGATGGAAAGGTGTCAGAATATACAGTGTACTATTTAAAGGAAGAAACGGAAACAGTGCACTGTCAATTATTTCTGATGTGTGCATTTATGGGAAAGTATCAAGTATAAGGAGGAATATTATATGCTTGCTGAGCAACTTGCTAGTCGTGCTAGCTATAATTTGATTCAATTCAATTTTATTTGTATAGCGCTTTTAACAGAACATTGTCGCAAAGCAGCTTTACAATACGTAATGTCCAATTAAAGACTAATTAATCAGTAAACATTCACAAGTGCATATATAAATGTATGTGTGTGTGTGTGTGTGTATGTATATATGTGTATA
>JAQMCW010000038.1:14029176-14049599 GCA_030068335.1 Chrysichthys cranchii
TATATATATATATATATATATAGATAGATAGATAGATAGATAGATAGATAGATAGATGTAGGGCACAGGAGGAGGAGACGTGTTTACACATGTTCATATGCTTCTTTTCACTGCGAAGGCCGTAACATATGATTCACATAGTTTGCATACTCATCCAGGATAAAGGTGAGCAGTCCCATCAACGATGTATTGACTTGCAGTGAGCCTCCACTCTAAGCATGCCAGCAATATCCTGCTACACCAGAGCCCCCAGTTTTCCCTTCAAACTGTCACTTGCCTGTACGTGGACTGTAGGTTGCACGATTTTGTCTCACTGCTATTTCTCTTCCTGTTCTGGTAATTTGCTCCTCTTTAGCAGGCAACTTTGTAGCCCGTCGAGCAACAACATCCTATTAAAGTTGCTACAGCTCAGAGAAATGACTGGACTCTCTGTATTCAGGTTTTGGACTCGCTGTAATGTGTGTAGATCCACATGTAGTGTGTTTGTGTAGATGTATGTGTACTGTATAGATATGAAGGATAGGATTTAGAGTTCCATCCTCTGGTCACAGTAGTGACATATTCTTTCATATCGTGCGGTGGAAAGGGGTGAAGTTTTTGTTGTGGCCAGGACTGATTTTATACCACGGTTGTATTGTTTAACCAACATGACCACATGTACCTAAACATGCTGTAGTGAGCTACCAAATGTGACACATTGACTAAATGTATTAGAAAGGTCATAGAAGAAACGTTTATAGCTTATAGACTTTTATCAGGATTTATAACAATTTGTTTTAAATAATCAAAATTTTATAACACCTTGTTTACCACAGAGGTTTCACGAATACTGGGGTATGCAGTCTAGAAACAAATCCTCTCAAAAAGAACAAGCTGCCATGTTCACAGCACGGTTGCACTGTAAAAGCTTGCTCTTTTGCATCATACTTGCTTGATATTTTTATATCGGTTGTGATATTTATCTAGTCAAAGCTAAACAATCCATAAATAAATTGTCTGTTTTTCGATAAAGCAGCTGGAAGGTTAGGCTCGGGGCTTGTGTAACAAACTGCTTTGCTGTAAGCACTGTCCAAGCATTCTATCATGCTGTCAGAGGCGGTGGAGGTTCACTAAAAAGCCATGAGGATAAGAAAGGGGAATGAGTGCAGACAAACTGGATGTCAGGGGCTCAGTGGGGTCAGAGGGGTCTCTAAATCCCATTCATTCAGCCCTGCTCCAGTGACAAGGCAGAAGGTCTCTTACTTCTGTACTGGGAGATGGATGGATAGTGGTTTAGATGGAGATGCGGAGATACGGCTGGAACCATGTTTATAGATGTTGTGATTTTCTGTTTCTGTTTGGCCGTTATATAAGAAATGGTCTTTCTTTGATGGAAAGACACATTCTGATTGGGCACATTTGCTGTGATGTACCATGTTTTGAAGACTGAACATTTCTTAACCTCTGGCAGTGTTGAATGCTTAACAGCATTAAACACTATAGTGAAGTGGGAGGAAATAATCCAGACACTCCATTTGGTAACTTCACATTTAGCACAATTTGACACCCCGTCTTTTCTTCTTTTCAATGGGAAACCATGTGTATGCTTTTATTGACACTGAAGTTAACTGGGTTTTGAAAAACGAATATTAGCCACTAAAAAATCGACCACGTTCATAGATGAGAGTTTGGGGAAATGTTCAGGTGCAGATTTAAAAGGGCATTTGCAAATAAAACTGCCGGTTAACGTGTTGTTACGTGCTATTTTGTAGCCGAGTACAGCATTTCTCAGAATTTAATACTAAATCGCCACTACACATTGTTTTCCTTACCAAAGATAGAAATTTAGATGAAAGATATCAGTTGGATCTGGTGTGGTAATAACAAAATGTGAACGCTAAAGTTGGTGGTGTTTTTTTTTTTTTTTTTTTACTGTTCCCAGACATAAATAACCTAATTACTTATCTTAGAAGTAAATATCTATGATAGCTATAGTAAAGGAGAAAATGTTTACAAGTGTACAGCTAGCACTTTAGAATGGAGAAAAGCTCCAAAACCTAAAACCACATTTTTTAAGACCAAGTAATCTGCATTTCATTCTTTCCCCTATAATCTGGCCATAACACACTACTGTATTTTACAATAGTACATGCTAAAAAAAAAAAATCCTTGCTGGAGTAATTTATGCTCTTGATAGTAATGCAGTCAGTTAGATATCCAGCTACTTAGCCATATCTCTCTGTACTATTTATATGTGGCTTCCTGTGTTAGTTAGTAAAAGCTAGTGAGGCATTAAAAGAAAATCAAACAAACCACCCACAAAACACTGCCCAGAACACGCTTCAATGTTCATCATGAAATGAGCCAGGAATTTTACATGTTGTAAATAGTGCATGAATACACTAGGTGTATTTATAACAGTTGGACTGATGGTTACATTTTTATTTGGCCCTTTTAAAAGTATTAGATACTATCGAAATATATTGCCAGAATATGTTGTTACAAGTAGTCATGAATTACAAATTTTGTATCGCTAAGTCTGGCATAATAATAATAATAATAATAATAATAATAATAATAATAATAATAATAATAATAATAATATCTGGTATAAAGAGATAAAATACGAACTCTAATATAAAAGTTTATGCAGATGCATCTGCGATTGTGGGTTTTATTTGTTCGCATGTTTACCCCCTCTCTGTGTACATGATGAAAGTTTTGGCTCGGCATGTGAAAAACACGTATGTTACATAATTGCACGTGAAGTGTTTTTGGTTCCAGTTACATTGGCTGTGTCTTGTGTTCTTCGTTTGTCTTTTAGATCTACGACCAAGAAGGCACATTACAGCACTTTATTGATGGCAATGATCCAAGCAAGTCAAGCTGGATGAGGTACATCCGCTGTGCCAGACATTGCGGGGAACAGAACATGACAGTGGTTCAGTACAGGTAATGCGCAGGCTTTTGACATATTCTGCATGATGTTGCTTTATTTAGTATATTTGCATTTATTAATTTGGCAGATGCATTTATCGAAAGTGATTTTCAATCAAGCTAAATAGGCTCCAATCAGTGGCTGTCTGCTAGCCGTGGAATTTGAACCTTTAAACCCTGAGGTCAATAGCACAGAACCTTCACCACCGAGCTACTAGTCTCCCAAATTGAGATTTCCCATGCAGCGGAGATCTAATGCTAAACAGGATTAAGAATCTGTGTATTACTTCCAGGTTGATATTGGATAGCCTAGTGTCCGTCTAGACTGTAAGCAGTGAGGACTGGGTAGAATTTTGCTTTGATAACCATATGCAGGCACCGTGTTATTGCTCTGCTCTTAGAGCCTCTATTATTATGGCTTGAGGTTTCGGTGACTGTTTAGTGTCAATAGGAAATTTGGGGCCATGATGTAGAATTAGTCTTCTGTGCTACAGGCATCAGTTTAATTTAGCTTCACACAGTGTCACTTTGTGTCTTCAAGTGTTTCAAGTGTGTACTTTAACAGTACTTTGCCAGGTGTCATTTCACTGTTAAGCCCCAGTGACCCTTTAGGGCTCTAAATAGGTGCATAGTCAAGAGGACTGCTTAAGGGAACTTCAGAGGTGAGACTTCCCTCTTTCATACACTATTGTGTATACAAGTCCTAGCCGTTAGGAGTTTTTCCAACGCTGTGCACGCTGCACGTTGGAATGTCCTCTCCGTCAGCTGGATTGAGTTCCAGTGTTATGATTTGCAATATCGAGATGGAATTCTCTTCAAAGCGACTTGTGATTGATCAACCCTGAGCCGGCTGTTTTGTTTTGCCTTGACAATAATGTCCATTGGCATGTGCTTTACTTCACTTGCACTGGGGACGCCCCACCGTTGTCTTTATGACTCATCCAACCACAATACTAAATACATGTCAGCGCTGGAAATGTTATCCAAGACGAAGGGGGAAAAATGGCCTTTGATGTGCTTGGCCGGCGTGGAGTTCTGTGCACGTTTTGGAAGTGACGGCAGCGTTGTAAGAGACGGTGTTCGTTTACACTTGTTCAGCCTCCTCTGAAAATGCGCAAGACCACCCATCGCTCCAAAAACAGCCCTCTTTCAGCAGCCAACTGAGTCATTTAGTGTGAGTACATTTATTTGTGTGCTCCAGTGTTTATGTTAAGTGAAGCCAAACTGAGAGATGAACTGTTACAAGGGTATAAAGTACATGGTATACAGTATTTTTTTTTTTTTCTCTCGTGGGTTGCAAGATGTTTTTGATTTATGGGCTCGTCCCTGGTTTTATTTTGGTGTCTCGGTGAAGGGAATTAATAAAATTCACAGGCCTTTGCAGCTCTATAGAGACCCAAGAGCTCATTATCAAATATTTGTAGTGTACCCCAATTCCCAGTCCAGAGCTCCTCGGAACATGTGAGAACTAATTCTCGGCGTATTACAAATGTTTATGCATTGAAGTATGTGAAATTCAAAGAGTGATTATATATATATTAGTCTTTGTGCTATTAACCTACAAATTACGCATTATAACGTGACCGACGTTAGTGACATGTAGGTTCATTGAATGCTGGAAAATTGTGTGTGTATCATGTCACATAAGTTTAACCTAGTTGAACCTAAAGATTTATCAATAAGCCAAGAAAGAAAATGGGAATTCTGACACAGATACTATGGTCACTGGACCCTGGTAGCCACATGGTGAAGATTCTAAGCTTATGAATGAATCATTGTGAATTCAACTCTTATGACTCCCAAAGAACCGCCGATGACCTTTCCTCTCAGTTGTAATCTATTCAGTTGTATCCTGAGAGATTTAAGAGAAATAAAAATCATATTTTCAGATCGTGTATTTTCTACCGGGCTTGTACGGATATCCCACGAGGAACAGAGCTTCTGGTCTGGTACAATGACAGTTACACCTCCTTCTTTGGCATCCCCTTGCAGTGCATCGCACAGGATGAAAACTGTAAGTTTCACCACTCATTTATTAAATAAGCAGTGCCTTCTCACTATATGCATACCTTTGGTTAGGAGGACACGATATGTTGTATACTTTGTCCATTACGTTCATGAGACCATTCATACAATGCAAATTTTAAGCAAAAGAAGCATGTAGTCACTTGAAAAACATGAAAAATATATTTTTAATAATCGAATTTTTAGCATTTCTCACATACTCTAACTATAGTCGTAGTTCATCCAAACAATTCTGCAAGCACTTCATGCTAGATCAGTCAGTTTTGGAGGAGTGGAACCCAGTTCCATGTCTTTATTTTGGACCCGTCGTCTAAAGCCTACTTTGTGTTTGATATGTGGCGTTGGTGCATATGAGGTCAATTGCATTTTAGTCCCCCCCCCAAAAGTTCATGGTACATTCCATAATTTATTTGAAAATACTTTTGATTTAAAATATTATTTTCTCAGCATAAATGAAGGTTTACCCCATACAGCTAGGTCTTGTATTTGTTGAGCCCACTGGCGAGTGGAACTGGATATCTGACAGAGTCTGACAGTTTCATGTTTACATGAGAGACATTTTATGGCTTTAGTCTGGTTGCTGTTCTGTTTAAACAACTCTCTTTCCCTCCAAACTGTTCTCCAAAGTGTACAGTATGATTTGATCAATGCAATAATATAACCAAAAGAAAAAAAAAGAAAAAAAAAAAGCATAACACCCAATCTTCTTGCATGTGGTGCACTATGCTAACAGTAGCTTAATGCAGATAGATAAAAGTTGTTTATTTGAACATACCTGGTGCAAGAAGAATGTTCCGTGGAACTAAACTTCTGAAAGCTCATATGATGGATTTTGTATTGTTGAATTATTGTATGTAATTTTATTCTTATATTTTTATTGAGAATGCACGGTTCTTGTGAAAACAACCCGATCTTCGGTACTATAAGGAGGGAGAGACTAATTTGACGTGATTTCATAAAAATAAGGTTATAATAAAAGCTTTACTCAGTAACCCTTGTCTTTAGTATATAACCTTTCACATGTAATATTTCACACAATTTGGCTTGTCAATTCTTATTGCATTAGTGAATACATACGAAGAAACAAATGGCTGTAAAAAAAAAAAAAAAAAAAAAAAAGAAGAAGAAGCCAAATAGAAATGTTTAGCTTATAGAATAACTTGAAACATGGTTAACAGATCAACAGTGACTTCTGCATCTTAGATTAACCCCTGTGGTACACTACTCCAGATGTTTTATAGGAGAAACATAACTTGAACACTAACTCTAATCACATTTCTTTATTTTGATCATCTTCCAACACTAAATTTTGACTGGATACATAAGCTTTATTAAATAAGAAAGCCCAATCTCTTCTCAGCTTACATTTTGGTATTTTTTGTGTGTGTGTGTGTGTGTGTGCGCGTGTGTGTACGTACAGCATGTTGCACTACAAAGTAATGTGGAACATGGTAATGTCTGAGCATGAGATAACTAGGTCTGCCCTCTTGAATATAAAAGTTTAATATGAAACTTTGACTTGAAAAAAAGTGTTGCATTTGTTCTGTTCCGTGTTGCGTCATGTTCGATCTGCTATCGATAAGTGACGCAGTAGTACGGAATACTGAATTAGTAGAGAATACTGACTGATCAGCTTTGCAATTATTTGTGTTTCTTTGAACAGTGAATGTGCCATCTACTGTAATCGAGGCCATGTCCCGACAAGAAAGTCTGCAGCCTTTCAGCAAAACGTCCAAATCCTCTTCACCCACCATGATACAGCGCTCCATGGTTTTCCCTCACTCTGCCTGTTCACGGAGCTTCTCTCTCCTGGACAAGGTGGGCAGCTTGGAGTCTGGCTTTAACCAGTTGAACACCAAGAACCAACGGGTCCTGGCCAGTCCCACATCCACCAGCCAGCTCAACAGTGAGTTCAGCGACTGGCACCTCTGGAAATGTGGCCAGTGCTTTAAGACCTTCACACAGCGCATTCTTCTGCAAATGCACGTGTGCACGCAGAACCCAGACAGGTAACTCGCACTCTAACAGCCTCCACAGGGCAGTGGAAGCGCAGTAATAGCAAACTAATGGGACATTACAGTGTATGTAAATTAAAACTTTCAACTAAACAAGACAGAAAACACAGGGATGCTCAGTAGATACAACATGCGGTGATATGGTGCAGAAACATCGCAAAGTCATTTATTTTAATGTTTTCACAGGCTCAAAAGTAACTGGACAATTGACTAAGCCGGGCATGGGCAGGTGTGGCTTGTTTCCTCGTTATTTCATGAAAACTGAAGGATAAAAAGGTCTGGAGTTGATTCTAAGTTTTGAATTTGACAGCTGGTCATGGAAAATGAGGGAGACCATCATTAGGCTGAAGAAGCAAAACAGACTTATCAGAGAGATAGCCAAAACTGTGGGAGTGGCCAAATCCAATTCGGTCCATCCTTAAAAAGAAGTCATACACTAGCAAGCAAAGCAACCCCAAAAGGCCTGGAAGACCACAGAAGACAACTAAAGTGGATAAGCACAGGAGTCTTTCCTTGGTGAAGAAAAACCCTTCACAATATCTAACCAAGTCAAGAACACTCTTGAGGAAGTAGGCACATCATCGTCAAAATCTTAAATACAAAAGATTTACCTCAAGATGCAAACCACTGGCAACACTTAAAGCATCTAAAAAGTCTGCCCAGTTCCAAGATTATCTCATACCAGAATGATGGGAAGAGGAGTTTGAAGAAGGAAGGAATGGCTCATGATCCAAAGCATACCACATAATCTGTCAAACATGGTGGAGGCAGTGTTCAAGCATGGCCATGTATGGGTGCCAGTGGAACTGGGTCACTGGTGTTTATTAATGATGTGACTGCTGATAGTAGCAGGATGATTCTGAGGTGTATAGAGCTATACATTCTGCACCGATTCAGTCAAATGCTCCAAAATGGATAGCACTTCATAATACAGATGGACCCAATACAACCCAAGAGCTTCTTAATGCAAAGAAATTTAATTTTGGCCAAATCGGTCAACTGACCTCAACTCCATTAAGCATGCTTTTCATTTACAGAAGACAAAACCGTTGGTAGAAAGACGCACAAACAAGCAACAACAGTAGGCAGATGCAGTAAAGGCCAGGTAAAGCATCTCAAGAGTGAAACTCAGCATTTGGTGATGCCCATGGGCTCCAGACCTCAGGAAGTCTTTGACTGCAAAGGATTTGCATCCACATATTAAAAGATTAAAAATAATCCTCGTACGTATAATTGTTAGTTTGTTCAATTATGTTTGAGCCTGTGAAAATGAAGGGACTATGTAAAAAAACAAAAAAAGATATAATCCTAAATGGTTAATATACCTCTTTGTTCAAGTTCCTGGATTAAAGTTGAAAGTCTACACCTCAATCACATCTTGATTGCTTCATTTCAAATCTATTGCTGCGGTGTACAGAGGCAAAGAAGTAAAGTCCACTGTCCTAATTATGCCCCAGGCTGTATGTTTTTCATATTATTCTTCTGCAGTCAAACTATCAGTTATGCAGTGAAGAATCTGCCTTATTCAATTTGCAACAAATCACATTCTTTTTACTGTAATGGGTGATGAGATTATATGTTTTGCTCTGGTTTCTCCTGGGGGTATACTGAAAGGTAAAATAGTCTTGGCAACATGGCTATGACCATTAACATGATGATAATTATTTCTAAAAACACAGAATTTCCAGCTACTACATCAGCTCTTGGTCAATTTTGCCCAGAAGGTTTAGTTTGACTGAAGAAAGTAATCACCTTCTTTTGACTTGCACCATCACAATGTATAATGGAGCCTACTATTAAAAATATCAAGATCTTTAAATCAAACGTTCTATCCAACATTTTCTCCCCTTTCAAAAATGAGTTATTGCTATGAAAAGTTCTAAAAGTTCTGCATCAAGTTGGGTAAAAAGCTGGCTTAATATGTTAAAAACATAACACGCTTTTACATTCTTGTGCTTTAAATTTGGCAGGATTTGAGCACAAAATGTTTGACAGATGGCTATTTCTCACCATTTTCAGAGGCGAAGTGTACAAGGTGTGCAATTAGGTTTAAATGCACAGAAATCCAAAACATGTTTCTGTTTGAATCTGGTATTTCATTTATTTAACATTATACTGTGGTCAAGCTATTCTTGACCATGTGATTAAGACATTAGGAAGATTTTATAAAGCTACGTAAGCATGTTCGTGCACCGTAATTATGGGCATTCATTAGAGGGTTCCTGACTAGCGCAATATTTGAGAGGACGGTAGGAAATGGAATGAATGTAACTTCTCTGCATCACTGTATAAGGGGTACAGAATCGACAATTTACACACAGTTTTGCATCGCTGACCACTCTGGAATTTACTGTGTGTAACATCTCTAAACCTAATTAAATATGGCCCAGGACGTATTGGAAATTTTTTGCTTAGCACTATATTTCTTGGGTGCATACAAACCTATAAATCAGTTGCTGCTGTCACAAAGAAATACCCACTCTAACGGTGATGCAGAGGAAAACAGATGCCACTTATTCAATAAACTAATATTCATAGACAAGAAAAATGTTGCTGGGATACCCTAGGAGTTGAAGTCGATGTGAAGGGTTGTCAATATTAAACTTTATGACCCTGGGGTGCAGATAAAATTTAGCTGAACAAGGGAATCTGGATCTGTTGGTATTTGGAGTTGAAGCAAGTGCCATAAATGACCCTGGGAATCTTTTTCAAATGCTCTCAGCTATGCTTTATGGGATTTGGCCTATACATATTTATTGATCTTTCTTCTATATGAACAGTTCAGGGTGGATAAATTATTTGGAGTATACCATCCTAAAAGGTGGAGCTTTGCTTATATGTTGCTGACTAAACTACAAAAAGGGGTTTTCTTGTTTGTGTTTGACTACCCCAGTCATCACTGTGTCCTAATTTTGCTGCATCCCTTTAACAGGCAAAGCCTACCACAGAGCCATTAATTACAATGTTGATCTGCACCATAACCACCAAAACACCAATTCTAACAAACCCTAAACAAACCCAAAGTCCAATTCTCTGCCGCACTACCAAAGAGAGACGCCAATCTTTGTGCACATGCCGGCAGACTACAGTCATAGTTTTACTAACTCTGCGATATAATACAAGTTTATATAAGGCTTGTGTATGTTTTCGGTACAGACTCACTTCAGCGGGCCATTTATCTCTAATATTGTGCTGCGCCAGGGCCCAGTGCGGCAATAAACAATATGTTGACATTAATCACAAGTGCCGCTGTAGTAAATACTCGCCAAACATTTATCATGTTAAAATATTCACAATCAATGCATCTCCCAACAGAAAAACTTCAGTCACAAATTTCAGTAAAACCATATGAAATGCAAGATGTTTGAGCCAATGTCTGTCTCTCTCCATCTCTCTCGCTCCAAATATTTAACGTAATGTATGGCACAGTTGAATTGTCAATTCATCTAATTACGCCTGTAAGTGCTTTCCTTTGTTGTCCCTGATTGTCAATAAATTTGTGATTTGTTATCAGCGCTCCATGATCAACTGAAACTAAGCTAATAATTAACAGAGGTCATTACAGCTGCAGCTACACGCTTTGTGAACCAAAAAGCAGAGGAAACCCTAACCATCAGAGCAAGTGAAAAAATTGATAGATGGCCTAAACTGTGTTCCTTGCCCTGTTGTTGATGAGAGGTCATGCTGCCATGGTAACAGCGGTGGGCTGTCACTGATGTGCTCCTCTGTGTGTGTGTGTGTGTGTTTGTTTCCAGACCGTATCAGTGTGGACACTGTTCACAGTCCTTTGCGCAGCCTTCAGAGCTTCGCAATCACGTGGTAACGCATTCCAGTGACCGGCCCTTCAAGTGTGGCTACTGTGGCCGAGCTTTCGCCGGAGCCACAACGCTCAACAACCACATCCGCACCCACACCGGGGAGAAGCCATTCAAGTAAGTAACAGTGAGTACCACTGCTTTCTAGCCATGCATTCATTGGGTTTTTGGGGATAAATACAACCAAACACGTATACACGCAAGTTTACCCAGCACATTGAGTAAAGTATTATAATAATAATAAAATAGAAAATGATAATTATAGGCATAAAAAAAAAAATGTTACAATGTTCTTTTGTTTATTTGGCAGATTCTTTTATTGACTTGTAAATAAGGTACATTTAAGCATGTAGCTAATAATGGTGCCAACAGTGACACAAAACACATGCCAACTCACCTCCGCCCCACACACTGACTATTTTTTTTACTGCAACTAAATAATGTGGTAACTCTAATCCTAACCTTTTCTTTTTTTAAAATAAAAATCTGCATTTTTTAGAATAAAAAAAGGAATACAGCCAAGCATGCGCACGCTCTCTCTTGCTCCTTGAAGGTTCAATGTTATATTTACACAGAGGCAAAGAGAACCACAAATAGCCACAAGGGTTGGAAAGAGTGCTGGTGCTCACGAGTGTTACAGCCCAATACAAAAACTCGGGCAACAGGCAGTGAGTCATTCTACAAAACACACTATGAAAGATCTTTTGACTTACAGCTATTGAAATAGTGTGAATATATCACTAACTGTGCATTGCCAGTTCCCCCTCTACAGGAGTGTAAACCACTATAATTTTTTATACAACACTTGGGTTGAATTTGGCCCATACTGGTATTTCCAACGCTGACATTCCTGCAGCCATGGCTTATGGGAGCAAAATATTATTGTCTAGGTCTGGAATTCCCATTTTGTCTGAAGTGCCCAGATTTGTGGGAGGTAAGATGCAAGCTACACAGATTTCCTTTATATAAATAAAATACAAATTTTGAACAAGTTGAGCATGAACAGCACTCAGTGGATTTTTAAAAAAATTTTCTGACTCAACAGAATGTTAGTTACTTTTGACCCTTTGATGCAAGCGCTTTCCCCCTCCACACCAAATACAGGTCATGTTTTTAACGAAGCCGCTAATTAGTAGTATTTTTTAATACCATGGGAATTATTATTAAATGTGGCATTTCAATGATGATCGGAATAAAAATGGCCAAAAAAGAAACCCATAAACTTGCTTAATACAAATTTAAGTTGTGTAGACCTGTAAGCTTTTGCTACTTAAACATTTTTTCCTTCATACGATTGAGGTACATTATTCACTTCCAATTGGCCCTAATTATTTTGGCCAATATTCTCATAATGCTCTTCGTTTGGCAAGCCCCAAGCCATAGAAATAAGACACTTCTATAACATAACTTGTTTTAGCCATTTCTCCTAGCTGATGCTGGTCACTTGACTTTTACTCCACCACCTTGTAACTTTTATCTCAATAGTTCATCATTTTTTCCCCCAACTTTTATTTATTTCAAATTTGCAGCTGTAAAGTTTAACTGACTCTCAGTCTAATAAAGGTCCTTGTCTTAGCATCTCTCCCAGTGATTTTTGAGTGAGAAGATGGGCTGTTGGGAGCAGAGCAATCCAGTAACAAGTCAACTATCTAATAAGCAATCAGTGATACACAAATGTGTCATCAGCACTTCAGGAGCTTTAGAGAGAAAGAGGCACACAAAGACATTAATGAAACTCCCCAGAAATCTTTAGTCAATCAATATGACTGAGTTATTCTCATTGAGCTGATGTGCTTGATAGGATAAGGCTGGCACTTTTCCTTTGTTTGTGGAGAATGCTGAAGTGGTTTACATAAACCTCATCTGAAATTTTGGGTTTCAGAGGAACAGTTCTCAATCCACAGCTTGGAATATCAAGTGCGTAAGAGCCTTTGATGGTTAATTATTCTTAGATGAAGTCAATAAGTGCTGGCTGTGCGCACTGTAATGTTGGGGAGAAGTGTGCAATGTGATGTGTGAAATATACAAAGTCCAAAAGCGTTTATTTTGAATGTTTGTCTATTGACATATTAAAAAAAAAAAAAAAAACCCACATAAATCTTCCTGTAAATCCTAGCTTCCAAGCTGATTTCTAACTAGTTCCTTACATTTTCTGAAATGAAAATAACAGAAAAACAGATCCAGAGCCTGTACGTTCCTAACGGAGTCTGTCCGATATAGTGGACCATACCTTGTGTCTGTTTTAACTGCTTTCGGCTCAGTTAAAACCAAGCCATCAGGAGATGCTCGCCTTTGATATCCAACCTCCCAAAACTCTCTTTTTGTTCTTTATCTATTGTAAGTGACAATGATGCGGGCCCTTATCTAGACAGGCCTCTCTGGGGGCACCCCTTCCTTTCAGATTATTGACAGGCCCCCATGTTGAGAGGCGTCTGAGCCTTCGCTCATCATCGGCATCAAGGCCCCTAGGTGTGGGCAGCAATTACACCTTTCTGGCCCAGTAAGCTTCCCATCCACTTTCAAGTGTCACTTGTCATTAAGAAAACAACGGATGATTCACAACGTCTGATGGCCCTCGCTAAGTATGCTGTCTGTGTTTCGTGTTTGTCCAGGTGTGAGCGGTGCGAGAGGAGCTTCACGCAGGCCACACAGCTTAGCAGACACCAGCGGATGCCCAACGAGTGCAAACCCATCAACGATAGCAGCGAATCAATTGAGGTGGATTAGTTGATTGACCATGCTGGAATTAAACGGAGAGGGAAAGTCATGATTAAATGTCACGGACACTTAAGCAAAACCAAAGATTTCCTCTGAGAAACTCTCAATCAGCCCCAGAAAACCAAAAGCAGTAATAAAATAAGTAAGATGTTAAGAGATATTGATCCCAACCTAGATAAGGGACTGGTTGTGGTTGGGGTGGGGATTGGAGGGGTGGGGTGGCAGGACAAGATTATTTATTCATGACTGGGAAAGTCACAGTTTTGTTAAAAAGCTGGAATATAAGTGTGAAATACCAAAAAAATAAATAAAAAAACAAAACAAAAAACAAAACAAACATGGCTTAGAGCTTTATGTCTTAGTCATGTACATTGTACAATAAAACCAAAGGGAGAAGACTAAAAGGGATGCAGGGTCCCTTCCAACTGACAATGCACAGTGTCTGTATAATTGCACCATTTAATAAGCAGGATTTTTTGAGAGAAACATTTGTATTCACCAAAAAAAAAAAGCGTCTGTATAAAATGTACATTTTGAATTATATTTCTCTCATATCATGCTTTTTGGCACTTTTGACTGGTATTATTTAATATTTCATTTGAATAATGATTCTAAATGTAATGAAGTATATTTAAATAGGAGTGGGATGGAAGGAAAAAGGTCCTTGTGGAATAAATTAAATAAAAAAAAATAAAAAAATAAAAAAAAACCACCACCACCTTGTTAACAAATATGAAATGAAGAAAAGTTTTAAAGCAATATATAGAATTGTATCTGTTGTGTAATTCAATGCTTTTATGGCCACACTCACTTTAAATGGTGAATGGGGCTACTGAATGTTGCATTTTGCTACAATAAGAATATTTAACAATTTCCCCATGACTAAAGGCAAACATTACAGTTTTACTTGTCAGGCTATATTGACACATGCACACAGATCAGCCATAACATTAACACCACCACCAACAGTAGGAAAAATGGGCAAGCGTAAGGATCTGAGTGACTTTGACAAGGGACAAATTGTGATGGCTAGACGACGGTGTCGGAGCAGCTCCAAAACGGCAGGCCTTGTGGGACATTCCCAGTATGCCGTGGTTAGTGCCTACCAAAAGTGGCCCAAGGAAGGATAACCAGTGATCCAGTGACAGGGTCCTGGGCACCCAAGGCTCAGTGATGCACGTAGGGAGAGAACCTGGTCCGATCCCACAGAGGAGCTACTGTACAAATTGTTGGAAAAAGATCATATTGGCCATGATAGAAAGGTATCATTTTACACTTACAGCACATCATTTGGCAGACACCCTTATCAAGAGCTAGTTACATACAACTATTTTATACAGCTGAGCGGTTGAGGGTTAAGGGCCTTGCTAAAGGGCCCAGCAGTGGCAGCATGGCAGTGCTCTGATTTGAATTTGCAACCACAGTGAGAACACACAAAGAAATGCAGCTTGCCATGTCCACCACCTAATGTACCTACAATGGGCATGTGAGCATCAGAAAAGGACCATGGAGCAATGGAAGAAGGTGGCCTGATCTGAAAAACCATTTTCTTATACCTCATGTGGACGCCTGGGTGCATGTGCGTTGCTTACCTGAGGAAGAGATTGCACAAGGAGGCACTATGGGAAGAAGGCATGCCCGTGGAGGCAGTGTGATGCTCTGGGCAATGTTCACTGGAGATCTCGGATTCCCACACCGCAACTTGGAGGACTTAAAGGATCTGCTGCTAACATCATGGGGCCAGATACCACAGCACTCCTTTAGAGTGGGAGGCCTTTAAGAGGAACCTACACAATATTACATAGGCGGTTTTAAATGCTATGGCTGATCAGTGTAACAATGTATGTATATAGCCTTATTTTGACACTTTTTAATAATCAAAAACACAACAGTGACCAAATTGGTCTCAGATATTTAACAAGGGTTAATTTTTTTTTTTTTTAAAAGAAATCACAGTGAATTACCTCAGAACCAAAGTAACTAAATCAAGATAGGTACCTTTTATAAACCTCTACAGATTTTTATTTAATGGACTCAGCTTTTAAGTTGAACGAACGGAGTCAATCATGTATGATAATCATTACAGTGCATCAGAATACGTTAACTTCTGGAAAGCGTGATGAGCTCAGTCTTGTCCACATTTGATTCTTGTTTGCATGATTTTGCCTTTTTAAATAAACAATATGGAACATCTGAAACGGATTATGTCTCGTGAATAAAGGGATAAAGCCAGAGGACAATTTTTTTTAAGGAAAGCATTTTCAAATGAATTAACTGCTTCTAAGAATTGCATTTTCCTCCAGAACGTTTCCTTTGGGAATATCAAAACATTTTAATCAATTTAAGCCTCATTAGGAGATAGTGGGTGATTATACAAACAGGGTATTACAGTATTACAATAAGGAAATCTGGTAAAGGTAGGAAAAAGGGGACATCTAAATGCTCCCATAATCGATCATAACCAAAATAAAAATTAAAACCCATCTAAATAATTTACTTAAACTGTAATGAGTAAATCATACACAAAGTGTTACTCACCTGGCATATACTGTAGTTTCCATCTCTATTGTTTACTATTGCTTTCCTGCTAGTTGCATTGAGAAACAATACACACTCAGGCTTGAGCACATTTTTTTTTCTTATACAAAAGCATGAAATCCATCCTTGGTTGTTGGCGATGTATCAGTGTGGCGTCGGAGGTTACCTCTTCGGCTCTGGCCCCTGTGGTGCCTGTGTGAAAGGTCATGTCCCTGTGCGCCTCTGTTTCTGCGGTTCAGGCAACTGTCGCGGGGTTATGGATCTGGCCATCTGAACATGAACTCGGTGCTGCTCACTCGCTCTGGCTCTGATTTATTACGTCTTGCCATGCACACCTTTCAAGTGAAGTTCTTCAAGCCCCCGCTCCCAAACACAGTATACAGTTTGTACAAAAGAAATAAAAACAGCACCCCCCCCCAGTCAAGGTTGTACGTTTTTACTGGTCTTATTCATCACATTGAAGGATTTCAAACCGCTTAATCTGTTAGGCTACATCAGCACTTGAAATACAGGAAAGTGTAAAACAATTGCTTGTCATTTATCATTGACAATCAGCTAAAACATGAAAATGACTGCAGACTGTTGAATAAACATTATTTCTTACTTTTTGGGGCACAGTCCTGTTTAGTTTGGCTTGCATGATATTAATCACTTTCAAGCGAGATGACTATGCATCTTAATATGGTATCCCGCCACTTATTTCAACCTAGCCTTCGGACAGTTTAGTTTAAATGTTTGTATATACATTCTCCGCCAATTAAAGATATGTTTTCATGGTATTTTTGCAACACTTATAAACAAGGCTCTCGCTGTAGATCAAGACTGCAGTTGTTTGTTTTGAGAACTTAGAATGACATTTTGCACAGTTGACATATAGAATACTTAACGTTACGTTCATGGGAACATTCCATTGCACTGTATTATGCATAATGCTGCATATTTGTCTTTAGCTGGAACAACCAGATGTGAACAAACACAGTGCACGGGAGCCCTTGAGAGCCTGATTTACTAATTCTTAATTTAAATCGGGGGAAGAATTCCGCTGATTCTCTTGCTTAGTAATCACTATAGTTTTGAGACCTAGGAAAATTGCCCCAAAGGAGTATCAGCAATTTATAAAACAAATAGGTAAAATTTCAACCATCAATCATAGAACTTTGCTGTGGGAACTCGAACCTCTGAAAAGCTCCATCACCCAAAGCCTCCACCAAAAAAAAATAATCTGATGAAAATTATTATTTCGAAAGCGTATATAAAGCATTGGGCTTTCGTTGTGAGTGGTCCACTTTCTGTGGAATTTCCTGCTGTTGAAAACACTAAAGAGAAAAAGGTCATATTTTCAGAAGCAATTAGTGATAAAACTAATTTTTTGTTTAAAAAAAAAAAAAAAAGAAGAGAAAAACTAATTGGAACCATGCACAGCTTTGTAAAAGTTTGAAGAATGCTTGCTCTCATTGGACTGTATTTAATTTCGTTTTTCAGTACATTTCATATTCATCACTTCATTGCACCAATGAGGACCAACTTGTCTTCTGAAACTCACTCGGATTCTAAATATCCTGGAACCAATTGCACAAGCGCTCAGTAGACCATGTACAGTAGTGAGCCTGAAGAGTGAAACCAATGAAAAGTTCATAATCACCTTGAAATGTTCGATGTCATATGCTTTCGATCATTTGTTGATGTGCCCCCAAAAACATCATGTGAGGCCACAAGTTCACAAACCTCTGCATGAAAGCTATTAAATCAGTCCATGTCAACAATCTCACCACATAGCAGGCTTATAATGCTGAAAATATGTGCAAATGCTTTTCCGTGTCTAGATAAAGCAGCTGATTGCACTTTCACTGTCAGCATTCATATTTCATTTGCTATTAGCCAGTAAAAATAAACCCAGAGAAAATACTCCGAATGTTGACAATAGTTTATACGAACGACAAACGTCAATCATAGGAATGTTTGTACTAATGTGACAAAAAAAAAAAAAAAAAGGACGCCAAGATGGATAATGAACATCAAAACAAGTTGTTCTGTTTTAGTTTTAGGCTTCCATGAAACACATATTTGCTGTTGCTTTGCGGAGCCAGAGGAGCTCGGCCTCCAGGACGCAAGTGTCAGGAGCTGTTTGCAGGCTGAAGAACTGAGATCACCGCTCAGCACTATGGTATATAGGTACCATAGTGGTACGAAGCTGGTCACTGTGTCAGACAGGCATTAATCCTACAGTTAAGGCTCTCTACATGTGTAGATAGGGCTGTGTCTCTATCGACTGTGTAAGCTGTTGCTGATGGACTGTCCTCATAAGTGCCCAAAACAAGCTATACAACGCTATCTGCTCAAACAGTTTCACACAGCAGGACTGCCCTTGAGTGATGCTCTTCACAGCCAGATAAAGTGTACTACAAATTCCACTTCTGCTCACGGCTGGAAACAGACAAATTTGTGTGTGTGTGTGTGTGTGTCGAAACCCTAACTAGTGCAGTTTATTCTCCAATTTTCCTGCAAGTGTGCGCTGCGATGAGAATGAGAATATCAAAAGCACACGAGACGGGAGTCCATTTGTATTCCGTTACCTAACGTCTTTTCTTTTCAGCAGATTACGCTCTGCTATTTTGTTGCCTTTATCTAAAAGATGGAAGTTAAAATTCGTCCTCAAGGACAGGATCAGTCTACAAAGAATGAGGTAGCTTTGAAAGAATGCATCTAGGGTAACACATCATGTGCTATTTTCTCAAGGGCTAAAAATAAATGGCAATTATATTACCATATTCAGCTTGAAGCACACTGGCCTTTCTTTACACTTCATGACCAAAGGTTTGTGGACACCTGACCGTCAGATCCATATGTGCTTTTTGAAGACCCTACTGCAGATTTAGTCTCTTCTACTCTTGCCAAAGCTAACAATTTTCATTTATTAAAGAATGACCTCTTGCACGTTTTAATCAATTACAGTTCCCCTGAATAATGTGCAATAAATGCAAAACAATTTAGTTCCTGTTATCATTTAAGTTATTGCAGTTATAAACCGGCATTTCCTCACCAGCCCCTCTTTTTTCTGTCTTGCAATCAATGTTACAATGTCATATTATAGAGAAACCACAAAAGCAAAGCCCTCTGTCCTGGAGACGTTCCCCATGGCAAAAAATCTTAGCAAATTTAAGCCTTACCTCTGATTATTGCAAAGTACTGACAGTGGAGTTTTAAAGGAACACTTCTAAGCTTCATCGTTTTAACAGTGTTCCATATTGACAACATATTCTTAAATTTGTGCATCATTACACTGATATGTGGAACATCCTCCATAGAATTACCCCTATTAGGCGTGAATAATGAGCATGATGACAAAAAACCTGATATGAATTACAGCCGGTATATTCAAGAATAATTTAAATTAATATGAATAAGTTTAAGTTAACACTTAAACTCCTAGGCACAAATCAACACATTAGAAATAATTTATTAGATAACGACAGATGTAAATATAAAAGAAAAACACACATACCACGTTGAGTCAAATCACAGAATAAATACACACATACAACCTTCAGAAAGTTCAGGAATATTTAAAGAACATGTATGATAGTTTTGTAACCATTTCTTGAGAGATGGTGCCACCTGGTGAAATCCCTCATTCACCAAAGCCACAGGGATTATCAGGGGAAAAAACAAAAAACAAAAACAAAACAAAACAAAAAAACCACAATCCCCAAACCTGGCAGATGTTTGGGTCGCTCGCTCACGCACTCTGTGGACGGGGTGCCATTAATAACGTCCAATGAATTACAATGAAAATGCCTATGAAATGACATAAAAAATTAAACGGGTTCAAATTCTGTGGATGCATCTACATTTGCAACGTGGCATTCTTCTCTACACGCAGCAGTTAATAATTTAGTGTGTTCCGAACTGTAGGTCAGTTTGGAGCCCTGTTGGCCATGGCCTCTTGAATCTGTCTATTGAGTTCAGCGATGATACGATCCTCGTGTGTGTACACACCTGTACGTAGCAGTGTGTCTCTCTCCTCCAACAGGCGACTCAGGTGCTCATCAGCACTCTCGTTCAGAGACATGCCTGTTGGCTCCTTCCATGTTCTCTTCTCATCCTGCTGCTTTAGCCTGGACATGATTGACAGGAAATTCATTTATGGAGTTTCTAAATCTTCATCTAAATTTTGCAATACAGTGAACCCACGCAATATCGCGGTTCACCTATCGTGGGTTCAGTGCATCGCGGATTTTCAAATTTTGAGTCATGGAATTTTTTGGCTTTCGCGGGGCTCTGGAATATAAAATATAAAAACAAAACTTAAAAAAAATAAATAATTCAAACATTAAAAGAACATTTAAATCGAAATAAAACAGTATGCACTGTATTTCATCAGCAGATGAATACACAG
>JAQMCW010000038.1:14055608-14066960 GCA_030068335.1 Chrysichthys cranchii
CAATTATTGCACACTTTCTGTAAATCCAATAAACTTCATTTCACTTCTCATATATCACTGTGTGTGTCTCCTATATGACATATTTAACTGTAATATTTTATCGTAACTACCAACGATTTATACAGGAAAATCATGAAGATTAACAAGGTTGCCCAAACTTTCGCATCCCACTGTATCTATTGTGGGTGACTAAGAGCCAATCTAAGCCAACAATGGGCAAGAGGGACTGGGTACACCCTGGACAGGTCACTAATCTACCCCGGGGCTAACACAGCGAGTCAGATGGCCATTCATGCGCTCATTCACACCTATAGGTATTTTAGAGGAACCAGTTGACCTAATCCATGTGTCTTTGGGCTGTAGGTGGAAACACACACACACACACACACACACACACACACACACACACACACAGGTACCAGAAGAACATGCCATCTTCACCCAGAAAGGCCCATGTTGACCGTCAGGTTCAAAGTCAGAACGTGCCTGCTGAGAGGTGACCATGCTATTGAGATCAGACGGAGATGTGTAAAGTTTGCTGGCCATGTCGACATGTGCGAGTTGATATGCTTCTCCTGAAGTTTTAACACTTTTTGCTCTTTGTTAAAATGCATATATTAACCTATTTTCTATTGATGGAATGAGAAAAGTGTTGGAAATTTTAACGTACACCTGTTCATTGACTGTTGAGGTAACGATAGCCGTCTACCCTGGTCCTTTACCTGACATGAAGCCCCATGTCCTAAATGAGTAAGGAAATTTGCTTGTTTTCTTCAGGCAGTCATCTTTATACGTTTCATTAAAATCAGCACCAGACAATAATCTCAGCTTCATTTCTTTGGCCAATGCAGCTTCGTGATTCATCACCGAGTATCACTTTCATTCAACCATCCACAGTCCATGACTGCTTCTCTTTAGCCCACTGTAACCTTGCTTTCTTCTGTTTCCATGTTAGTACTGGTTTTCATTTGGCTTTTCTAAACGCAGCTCCCATTTCACTGACTCCTGTTTCTGCCCATTCGCTTTTAATTTGTTTTGTTGTGCATCTTCTATTTTCAAGGCATATTGTTTTGACTCTTCCATCCTGACACTTCGACGTCTTCCTTGGTCTACTCGTATGCTTCCTCTTTATGGCCTTCCTGTTCTGTTTATACTTGCATCCAATTTTAGACACAGCTGACATGAACAACCATCTTTTGCCACACTCCATGTTGGATTTCCTTCTCTCTTACTGCGGCCATGTTTCCCTTCATGTTTCCTTTTTTTCTGTTGAGATAGAGGCCCTGTTTCTATTTTGCACTCAACCTCAAAAATTTAATACAAAGTCCACAATAAAGGGGAGGATGAATGAAATTATATAACCCTCTAATAGACAATAAAGGAAATTTACAGAAAAGAGGGAAGTGCTCCTATACAGTAAACCTCTGTAAAAATCCTATAACGATCATGCAGCCAGTCATATGCTAAACTTGTATATGAATATGCACAAAGTTGAGGCTTTCTAAAGTGACTTATACCAAGAACACCTTCCAGAGTATTTTACATTTAGATTTGCATTTATGTCAGATGGTTTTATCCAAAGCAACTTACAACTGAGTTGAGTAGATGAGAGTTAAGGGTCTTGTTCAAGGAGCCAACAATGGCAGCTTAGCAGTACCAGGATTTGAACTCACAACCCCAGAAACTCAGAGCCCTAACCACTAGGTCACCACTGCCCACTGTAAAAATCACAACATTTTGTTTCCTCTGTTGATGCAATAATGCTATAAAACTAATACCATATCTAGTGCAACTTTAAAATGATAAATTAATAATGGCACTTTCCCATATTTGTAATTAGACTTGTAGCGATATACCAAACAAACCAAAGAAAGCCATTTGGACAGGTTCAAGCATAAAATAAACCTGGGATAATCAGCTTGTAAAAGTGGGAGCACAAGCTAGCTTGGATCTTTACTCAAACTGTGATGTGAAGGAAAATCTACAGTAGTCTCTGTAGCCATATCATGCAGCCTTCTTGGGGTCAAATCTGGCTTCAGTACAGGGGGTCCTCGATTTACGTCGGAGTTCTGTTCCTACGGCTCGACGTAACCTGATTTTCGCCATAAGTTGGAACTCACACACTGTACAACACTGTATAAATGTTAAAACAGCCTAATATAGCACCCGGATCTCCAACCAGGTAACGAAAAGAAAAAAGAAAAACAATCGCGCTGATTGGCTGACGTGGCGAATTACTCTGTTATGATTGGTCCGTACGTTTGTGCTCAGGGTTTGTATGAACTCTGTCAGGTTTGGTTGAGAGGTTGATCCTGAGCGCCGCATTCATTTAAATATCAGCACAGCGAGAATCCTGGTGCTTCGAGAGCATCTGGGCAACTGGCGACAGCAACAAGGACAACAAACAACGGGATGTATCATTAAACATCATGGATCCACATAGCAACCTAAAAAATTTTAGAATTAAAAAAAAAAAAACCTATGTCCGGCGAATGTAAACAAAGCTATCTTCCTCTTATAGCGCCGCGTGACGACATGTTTGTCCGCTCCGCTCGCCAACTAGTTTCCGCGCGAAATTTAAAGTACTTCGGAATGATGGAACAAGACTTCCTTCATAAATTTAGATTTGGGAGATGGCGAACAACGCAACCACGAAACGCCGTAGGCCGATGACGTCATAATCTGAGGACTCCCTGTAGTACTTTTAAATCAGCCTGCAGGGTAAGGGGGAGGGTTGATCTTGCACCCCACTGACCTTGAGGTCAGCACTTTCTCCTGTCCTACTCCCTTTATTAAAGCAGAAATGGAACTTGCTGTTCAGCGTCTGTCACGCCTACCTGCTGTTGATGCCTTGCAAGGTCCTCCTCAAGCTGCCTGACCTTTGATCTCTCCAGCTCCACCTGGTGAGCACAATCCTCACGTAAACGCCTGGTGCTGTCCTGCAGCTCCCGCATGCTGAACTCATGCTCCACACGCATTTCCCGCTGCAGCCTCTGGGTCTAATAACATACATGCTCAAGTGTAAAACACACAGCATCTTTGAATCACCATATACCTCTGCAATAAAAAAAACAAAAAAACAAAAAAAAACCCCACCATAATAAAAATAAAACATACCTCCGCTAAACACTGCATGGCAATGAACAATCACTAGTCTAAACCAATAATAAGATCACTCTTCATAGGTTGTCCAAGTTGTCCCTAACTCTAGTAATAATTTGGACAAATCAAAATGCACCAACCTCCATCTCTGCATGAGCAAGAGTCTTTTCTCTTTTTTCTAGATCAGCTAGAGTCTTCTGGAGCTGTTCTTCTAACAGATTGTACTCCATCTCCTTTAAAAAAGAAAAATCCAGAAAGAAGCATGATTTTGCCAACTCCCATCAAAATGTTCAAGCTGTTACAAAGCTGGCAATGTCATTTTTTAAAAAATACAAATCAACTGCTGTCATGTCAGAGTACCTTCTTTTTAACGAGTGCCTCTCGTTCCCGATCCCTTTTCCTCCACTCCTCTGCCAAGGCCTGCATATGGCTCAGCTCTTTCTGCTTCAGCTACAGATACCAAAACCACAGTACTCTCCAACTTAATTAAAAATGCTATAATACTCTAATTTACTTCCAAAATAAGCAAGGAGTGCGGTTATTCAATTAGTACGCCAAAATGTTTTTAATTAAAAAAATTTTTTTGTTTAAAATGCAGCACACAACACGATTACACACATTCTTATAAAGAAAAAAAAAAAAAAAGAGCTAACCTGGTTTTCAAATAGATCTTCTTGCATCTCTTTCCACATCTCTAGCTCCAGTGCTGCCCTGTACTCCAGAGTCTCCCGAGGCTTAGCCCCTACCTCACCCCCACTGTAAGGCCCAGCAGGAGCTGCTGGCTTATGGTACACCTGATTAACACACTGACATATGAATACACAGCTATTATTTGGAAACGTACCCCAATCAAGAAGTATGTACTATACATTACTACTGCCTGGAAAACAAAATTAACTCTCAAATTTCAGACAGAAATATTGATCCATGAAGTTTTACCTGGGAAGATTCAGATACGAGCACATCCTGGGCTTTCACTAAACCCATATCTTCCAGAACAGTCATGTAGCTAAGTTCAGCTACCTTCTCACTTGATCTATATAAAATAGAATGAAGAATGATTTCAGACATCAGATTGTGTGGGAAATATTGTGAAATGTGGACTTCTTATATGTGGAGTCAATTATTCCTAATTATTAAAAAAGAAATACTACACGGAATACCATATGCAAAACAAAAAAGTGCGGTCTGCTTTTGTGTTCACCCATACCTCCATTCCACTGATGTAGAGCCAGTGCTGGTTCATTAAACCTTTTTATCCACTGGTTTTACAGCCAATCAAATGTGGAATTTTCATAACGGTCAGCAGAGAAAACAGTAAAATCTTTAACACTTGCTAGAAAGTTCTGCCTTTTAGAACATATCTGACCATCTACAGCCAAATCCTTGGTCGATCCTTTGACTGGTATCATACTGGTGCGGGAACCAAACCAGTTTTGATGGCAGGGAACTGCCTCTTTTGTGGTGAGAAAACATTGAACATTTCGAAATGGTTTTGCTTGGATGCGTCTCTTGTTTTTATTTCTTCCATTATGGCCCAAATATTAAAAATTAAACCAGATATTTTCAATTCCAATTTGAACACCGTCACACGTGGCATCCATTATCTCATCTATTACTTGATGTGTGGCTATTTAACGCAAGTTTAAACACTCAGATGTCATCATTTTCATCCGGACTCAGGAATATTGTCAATCCAACTTCACAACTGCCATTATTTTTTTAGGAATTACTCTCAGGTAGCTTGCTGTTCTTAAGTGTTGAAGCTGCACGTACATCCTATTTGTTAAAAATCCTGACTCAGGAGTGAATTAACTGTCTATAACCGCATGGCTCTAACAGTAGTTCCTGCACTTATATAATAGGAAAATTATTATTCTTGTTTTAATACATTAATACTAACAGCTCATTCACATGGGCTTGTAATGGGAGATACTCTTAATAATAAATAGATTATGAACACATACTGTAATTTAATTTCTGAGCCTAATTTTGAAAAATGCTAAAAAGTGGGCAAGGGGCTAAGAGATGGTAGGGGGAGAGACCTGGATGTGAGGAAAGAGTTGCTCAGAGAGCCGAGATCAGCATACATATGAATAGGAGTTTCACAGCCTCCTGCTTAAGGGTGGGGTCTGGCAGACGTGGGCCACACACTTCACACTAGAGGGGATTCACATTCTTGTGTTGTTTTTTTTTTTTTTTTAATTAAAAATTTTATGGAGTCAGATAAGTCTCAACTCTAGGTCAGCATCGGCCTTGCAAGGTGCAGGATGATTTTAACCAGTAGGAGGCATACATCAAACCATAAAATGCATATTTTTATTAAAATGGTATTTTTGTTAATTGATGTGTTTTATCACAGAAGTCATATTAGTCATATTTAGCTTACAGCTCAAAAATCACATTTATATGTACAGTACCTCTTTTATGAAAATGTTACATTAAATAAGATGTAAGCTTTTTACACCAAAATGTGTGACAGCTTTTGAGAATGATGGACATATTTATATGTAGTCATGCATAAGTGGCTTAAAATTTGTTATTTTAAATTTAAGAGGTTTTTCATGGCTCAGCGCATATCAATCATAAGCAAAAGAAACAAACTTTTCATGTAATTGTTATAATTTATACCTTTTTAACTCCTGTTATATGCCTTTTTCCCCCCCAAGCAAGGTGCACCACTAGCCATTACCAGCATCATGTTGGGAGTGAAAGGGCTTTAAAGTAAGACTAAAATGCTGCATGTCTGCCATCTAGAGGTATATTTATGGTAATGCAAATAAAACGTCCCATTCCATGAAAAAAAACTGATAACGTTCATTATGTCCTGATGAAAGTCAAGAATAAAAACTATACAAACCCTGTTGTTTTGATAACAGCTAGCCTCTCTGAGAAAGTCTGTCGCCAGTGCTGCTGGCCAGACTGGCCAAGGAAGCGCATCTTCTCAGAAGTGAGGAGGTGGGAAAGCTGAATGCTGGCTATGCCAAGTAGGACATCTCTGGCAGAAGGGTCACGATGCCACATTTCTACCACCAGAGGAACCCTGAATGAAAGCGTTATAAGGTTACTATTCACTGTCTCCCAGTTAAAAGCATGACATTTTGTATGACAGTAGAGAAACGACTTTCATGTAAACCATTCGTTTTTCATATTCAGTATGACATGCGGAATAAAACAAGCCCAGTGCTTTAAAAACACATACAGATGTGAAGTCACCTTAAGAATGTATCCTGTAATTGACTGGGTAGTGCAGCAAAATCAAAGGCACAGTAGGACTGAGGCAGGAATACCTCCATGTTCTTCTTAACCTCCACAGCAGGATTTGTCATTATAGGGGCTGCACTCCCAAAGAACTGGTAGGCATACCTACGTTCAAATGAGACATGAATTTTACTAACGATTTAAAGACAACTTCCTGGAAAAGCTCATCTTTAATTGGAAGCATTATTCAAGACACGGTACCTCAGCGTGCAGTTCACAGGGAAGCTCATGTTAAGATCTCTGACGCTGCGCAGATCGATGGAGAAACAGTAATGATGGGCCGAAGCTGGAATTGCGATTTTTGGAGCAGACACGGTAATGGAAGATCCTGGAATTTCTGGTTCACTCTCCGGTAGCACATTTTCAGATGTAGTCAACGGAGGCACAGGCAAATCTAAAAACAGCAAAAACGTCAAGCACTGATATTAAAGTCTGTTAGTATTGTAAAATGCTCCAACCTCTCTGAGGACACACAGAATTTCACCGAAGACTGCACACAGTCTTACCCGATTGTTCTGGCTGAGCTTTCCTTGCATCATCAGGCAGGCTCTCAGCCTCACTCTCTGAATGCTGATGTTCAGGAGACGGTGATGGAGATTTCTGGGGCAGGAGAGGAGATGGGCTACATTGTCTTGGCTCAGACGGAATTGGCTCCGGAAAGAAATGAACCGCTGGGCTTTTTTTCACTGGAGTCTTAAGCGCATCTCCATCTTTAATAGGCGGCTCTAACAGCTGATCAAAAAATAACGTACAATATAAATTAGCAGCAGATTCAGAGTGGATATAAAAATCTACACACTCCTGTTAATTTTTGTGATGTAAAAAAAATTTTTTTAAAACCAAGATAAATTGTTTCACCACTTCACTAAGAACACTTGTATACCTAATTATCATTCAATTATCAAATGAGCCAATGCTGTGGCAGGAGTGTAATGCATAAAAGGTCAGGTTCATATCAAAACATCAGAATGGGAGAAAAACATAATCCCAGTCATTTTGAATGTGGATTTTCATGTACGACAGTCTCCACAACTTCGTCAGAATGGTGGAATAAAGAAAAAACATCCAGCAAGCGTCAGAGCGGACAGATGCGCTTTGTTGATGAGAGAGGTCAATGGATAACGACCAGACTGGTATGAGGTATCTCATAACCACTATGTACAATTGTGGTGAGCAGAAAAGCATCTCAGAATGCACATCAAACCCTGAGGCAGATGGGCTACAAACAGCAGAAAACCAGTTTGGGTTCTATTTCTGTCAGCCAAGAACAAAATGTTGAGGCTGCAGTGGGCACAGGCTCATCAAAACCAGACAGTTCAAGACTGGAAAAACATAGCGTGGTCTGATGAATCACAATTCCTGCTGATGCCCACAGACTATAGGGTCAGAATTTGGCACCGACAGCATGAATCCATGGACCCAACCTGCCATGTGTCAACAGTCCATGCTGATGGAAGCTGTGTAATGGTGTGGGGAATGTTTTCTTGGCACACTTTGGGTCTGTCAATACCACTCAGTCATCGCTCAAATGCCACAGTCTGTTTGAGAACTGCCGCTGACCATGTGAATCCCTTTATGGCCACAATTTACCCATCTTCTAATGGCTACTTCCAGCATGATAATGTACCACGTCACAAAGCAAAAGTCATCTCAAACTGGTTTCACGAACATGGCAATGAGTTCGGTGTTATTCAGTGGCCTTCCCTGTAACTGGATCTGAACCCAGTTATCTTTCGGATGTGGTTAAACCTGAGAATCAGAGTATAAAATTACACCTTAACAATCTGCAGGAACTGCATTATTCAATCATGTCAACATGAACCAGAATTTCAAAGAAATGCTTGTAAAATCTCGTGGAATCTATGCCACGGAGAACTGAGGCTGTTTTGATAGAAAAGGGAGGCGCTACCCAGTTTAGTACATAGTACAGTGATCCTGATAAAGTGTTTGGTGAGTTCGGCAACCAACAACATTCAAATGCTAAACAAATAGAAACATTTTTGGGGAAAAAGAAGAAAAACGTAGAATAACCTGGCTGCACAAGTGTGCACATGCTTTAATGTGTTGGGTAACTGTTCTCAAAACAGTCATTCAAGCTAATGTTTAAAAGCAATTATTCTACAGCCGTAATCAATGAAGTGATTCTGATTGGTCCCAAATAAAGCTCAGCCATTTCTGCAGGATTTTCTGGACATGATCTTGGTTTCATCCAACTGCTTACGCAATGTTCCTCAAAGAGCTTACAAAGCACATACTTGATCTCATTGTTGAAAGATATCAAGCAGAAAAGGGGCATAAAAGAATTAAAACATTAGATGTACAAATAAAACCTATCGTCATTTAGTGGAAAGAATGGCACAGATAGTAACAAGAACAGGATGTCTCTCCAAAACTGACAAAAGAACAAAAAATATCAGGGAGGCTGCCAAGATACTTACAGGAACATTAAAAGAGCTGCAGGAACATCTGGCAAATACTGATCACTCCATGTGCGTGACAACAATTTCTTGTATGTCACATTAAAAAAACAAAAACAAAACAAAAAAAACTTAATTCCACCTAAATCACCCCAAACCATTTTGTTATAGTCTGCTGAGACCAAAGACTCATCTGTTATTGCACCAAACCTGCAGGCCTCTGTTACACAGCTGAATGTGAAGAAAAATTTCCAACACAACACCCAACCCAATGCACAAATCCAAATCAACAGAGGAAAAAGCCTCAGAAGATGATGATCCATGTTTTGTAATGGCCCAATCAGAGCCCTGATCTATATCTGTGAAATGACTTGAAAAGGGCTGTGTATAGGAGATCCCCCCACAATCTGATCAATCTAGAACATTTTTGCAAGGAAGAGTGAAATGAAATTGCCAAATACACGTGCTAATTAGGTAAACTACCTAAATTATTTTTTTTTTTTTTTTTTTTACACACACAAAAAGACTGAGTGCTGTATTATACGCAAAAGGTGTTTCAACAAATTAGGTGTTAAGGGGGTGTGCACAACTGTACAATCAATTATTGTAAGCTTTTTTCTCCTGAAAACATTTCTAATCGTTTTCACTTCAATTCTGGTGCTTGCTCCATCACATTAAAGGTGGAAAACAAACCTGAAATGATTCATCTTGGCTCAGTTTTTTTTACATCACAAAAACCTGCATTTCTAACACAAGGGTGTATATTTTCCAAAAGTGTCTATATTTTCCTTCAAAAGAACTGAGATGTTTCCCTGTGTAAGCCACTCCATTCATCCATGGTTACCAAGTAAAATTTCACTTCCTAGTTCATTAGTAGAGTAGCCCTGATGACCTCATCAGCAGACATGGCAAATGATATTTTTCAGGCATAAAACTTTTGATTTAAAATATGAAACCTTGTAAGACAAACATAAAAAGTAAGAAGGGATGACAAATTAACTGGAAGCACCCTCAACAGGAATGTACAAATCAAAGCGAGATAACTAGTGAGCTAAACTACCTGCTACAAGGTATGGCTTCTGTGGGAACTATTTTTGCTAGAAGACTAAAAATACACAGAATATCTGGCCATATTTTGTCTCTCACTTAATCGATTTTAGTTTCTTGTTTGTAAAACAGTTCCCATTACACAACAGTACTTTAGACAAGAAATTAATATCGATATTGCTTGATTGTTGCATTTTAATATAAATCACCAGAAATATTTACTTGACAGTTTTATTATGATGCTGTTTCCCTGTGTACTGTGAGTTAAGTTTATTTTATAAACTCTTTACAATCTAATATTATTAGTGGAACCATATTAAGGTGACTAATATTTAGAATGCAAATCTCATAAAACTAAAAGTACCATTGTCTCATCTTAGCTTGAGACACGATTAATGGTAAATTCTGCTTGTCCAGGGCTAATACATTAAATCAGATTCTAACCCAACCAATCAGCATTTAACTCCCACAGAAACATTGACTTTTTAAGCTTTATATACCTCAGTTTCGGCTTCCTCTCTCCTCAAGGTTACTGCCACCCCAACTGTTGGCTGTAAATCCACTGGGACAGCCTGACGGTCCTGCTGGAAGCGGTTTGGTGGTTTCAAGACAAAGGCCCCCTCTACAGTGGCCACCTGGTTGACCAGATCCATGCTATTCTTCATGAGTGCAGCAAGAGAGACCTCAGTGCTGCCTAAAGACTGGTTTCCACAGCAAAGATGGATCTATACATAAAGATCAGTGTTTATATGCAAAAGTAAAGCAGACATAGATTACTTGTGTAGAAATGCATAACACCTCTACATACACAAATACGGAAAACATTCCAAATAAACAGTTCAGGTGAATTACCTGAAGGCTCTGCTGCTGGCTGAAAAAAACGCGCAAGACTTTGTCACTGCTGCGGATACGAACCGAGGCTCGCTCTGGCTCAAAGTTTGGACTGATGAGGTTTTGGAAGGGTTCGCTGGTGACATCATTGCCCAGGAGAGTGTAGAAGAAGAAGAACTCAGAACCTTCACTGACCAGCTTTGCTGAACTGGAGATTAGCTAAAGCATAAAAAATGTTTAATTTTCATCCGTTTGCCATTGTCCATAAACAAAAACGAGAGCGCAAATGCACAGGCACACCTCCACATACCCATTCACTCCCACAAACTATTCATGACACAGTGGTACAGAAGTGTCATAAAGCAGTACTGTAGAAGCAGATCAGTGACGTGCGGTCAAGAGAGGCAGGGGGGCAGAGCCTCACTTGTCATCATGAAAAAAAATAAAATGTATAATAAGCAAATAAATGGTTGTATTTATCAAATGGTTTGAACTAGAAACTAATTTTCCATTTAACTTAAAAATTTAGATTTTTTTTTTATTTAAAAAAAAAACAATCACTGAATTTTCACATTTCCGTTCAAATCCGGGGAAGACGCACATGGTGAGGCAGCAGTGAGCTGAGCCTCACCTTGGATTGCGCAATCCCTCCCAAACTGTGCTCTGCCATGCAATGAGAGCGTGTCCCTGTCTC
>JAQMCW010000038.1:14110499-14123805 GCA_030068335.1 Chrysichthys cranchii
AAAGAGTTGTGTGATTTTCAAAGAGTTTGTATTGTGGGTCAGTCTGAGGGTGGTGACACTTAGCCAGTGTATGATTGCACAAAACCTTGGGATTCATCTTATTACAGTCAACAGAGTGATTGTACAATTCAAAAGCAAAGGAAAGGAATCAACAGCATCGCGCTCAGGTCGACCTGGGCCCTCAGACAGGGGTCTTCACACTGTCAACGGATTGTTGAAAAAAAAATCCCTGTTGTAAGGCTGGTGATGTTGCAGAGCAACTCCAAGTGTGTCAGAGTACTTCCTTGAGGTATCAACTTGGCTACTATGGCAGAGCAACTAGAACGAAGTTTCTAGAAATATTTATTTAAAAAAAGATGGTGTCAATTTTCTTTTGAGATATCTGTGTATGTTAAGCTCTTAAATATAAATTATATGCTTCAAAATAAGGTGTTGGTTCTGTAAAATTAAACATTTTCTGCTTTCATGTTCAGTTACTTCTAGTTGAACTTGACAGTTGAATCTTCACTAGTCATACAAGTTGTGCATAATCCTCCACATCGTACAAGATCCTCCAAATCCTAGAATAAACTAGGATGCCATCTACTACATATTTGCTCAGCATGTCTCTTAAATCTATAGACATATGCCTGAAACACTGAAGTTGTACTGGCCAGTCCAATTAACAGGAGTGGGTATTGGGTATTGATATTTTACTGTCATGGCATATCCTCCTGAGACCCGAAGTTACACGGTGTGCGCCTTGTCCTTTCTCCTCACTGTTTCTCTTTTTCGTAACTCGTAACTATCTAACTTGATCATTGTCTCCAAACAGGAAGACGTTTGGCAAAACAGTAATACCCAATGGTCCTCATATGAGGAACTTACAAGGAAATACACACAATGTAGTTTGGGGGAAAATGTGATGTTCTCTCTGGAGGACACTGGGGTCTCAGGAGGATATTGTTATAGTACCTTGGAAGAATGGTGATGGCACAGTCCCATAGTTTATGTGGTGGTAACTGGGTTTCTTATATTTGCTAAAAAACCTTCACAGGGTATTGCTCACGAGATAGGATTGTTACCTTGTACTTTCTGGGGTTTCTATCATTGTATAGCATGGCAATAAAAAGCAGTAGTGAGCTGGATCTCCACCGTACCCTAATGTATAATCTCTCTCTGAGCTCTCTAAATAGCTGGGACATTTTTGTATATCTTAAGATGATACTGTATTTGTAAGAAGCTGTTATCTGAGATGAAGTGAAACAAACTCCTGGTTGATGAAACCCTGAATGACTGTAACGGAATTACTATTTATTATTACTTGGTTATTATTGTTAGTTCAATAAGTCGTGTAGTGGATTTAAATATGAAACACTTGCTAAAGATTTGCATGCCTTCTTTTGATTTATGATCATTTCTGTCCAAGCATATATTAAGCTTACAAACTACTGTGTTGCTGAGAGTTTCCAGGAATTAGGATTAATCAGTCAAGCAGCAGGGATGGACGCAAGAGTATGCATATAAGCAGCATTATTTGGAAAGCTTCAAAACAGATCCAAATCATGAGGTAAACTCAGAACAGGAAACAGGCAATGGTCAAGTGCTTAAAACACAAGGCAAAGGAAGAATCAAAAACCAGATAAACAAGAAACAGGATCAAAACCCATGATATCAGAATAATAATATTTAAAGCACATAAAGCAAATACAGTGGGACCTTGACATATGACATTAATTCATTCCTGGAGCGAGGACGTATGTTAAAAGTGTTGTAAGACGAATCGAATTTCCCCATTAAAATGAATGGAATTACTAATCATTCGTTCCAATCCCCCAACAAAACACACAGATTTCTTTTGTTATGTGTTTTTTAAATAAATGTCCTATATAAATAACAAATAACGTAGAAAACAATAATAAAACATAATAAAAGTGAATGTAATGAAATAAACTGGTTTTATTAAGCGTACTTTACCTTGAGGATCACAAGAAGCGATGATGGAGGCGGAGCAGTGAGGTGTAGGACGGACGTCGGAGGAGGTTTGTTTACGTGACGTACGTCACCCTCTATCGCCAACTGAACACTCGCTATACACTTACAGAACATTGCTAAATTTATTCTACACTTTACTTATCACTAAACTCATGCTACACTTTAGCGCTAAACTCAACTTAATGGGAGAATGACTCCGCCCGTACTCCTTGCACAAGTCTGTGATGCGCACACCTTGAGCGTGTTTTTCAGTGATTTCCCGCTTTATATCTAAGGTAAGTGGTCTCTTCTTCTTCTCAGCACCAGCCTTGCTCCTCACTTTCTTCGGACCCATGATGAAAATACAGGGTACAGGACAAATAAAGTTCCAAAACGCCACAAAGAACACAAAACGAAGCGAGAAATGCTGCGGTGATGCTTACTCAGCGAGCTTAACATGTGATCTGTAGGTCGGCTCGGGGCGGACCGGGACACGGGAACGAGTAATGGTGGCAGGCTGCGCGAAACGTGATGAAATCACCAATGTTGTATCCCAAAAAACTGTCGTATCCCAAAGCAAAAAATAGTCCCATATCAACCTCGTACCTCGGAAATGTCGTAACCTGGGTTGGTCATAAGTCAAGGTATCACTGTATTTTGCAGTGAACTGTGGTATTGTGTGTATATTTATTGTGTGGTTCATGATTGACTCCAGGTGTGCATGATTAGAAGGATGTGACAGTGAACATGACAGCATTCATGTGTGCTGGGTGTTGTAGTTCACAGCGGCCATGTTCGTAGGCCATGTTGTGTTATGGGAGATCCAGAATGAAGCTGATTTCAGCACTGATGTGATGCATTCAAACACTGACACGACAGGTATGCAGTATTTACATTTACATAACCTTTAATATAATACAAAAATATATGATAACAAAGCAAATTTTGTGAAAATTGGTTGAACGGAAAAAGAAGTTACATGCAATTTTATCAGGGTAGATTAGCAATTCCTCGAAGACTTTCAATGCAGTTTAAATGAATCTGGCTCTTTGTCAATTCTTGGCCAATGATGCAATACCAGTAAATGGTACACCCTATAAAGATCTCAGCGCCTTGTGGTGACCGAGATCTGAGGAATTTATATACAGCAGTGCTCGAAAGTTTGTGACCCCTTTGGAATTTTCTATCCTGCACAAATATGACTTAAAACATCTTCTCAGATTTTCATCACACAAGTCTTAAAAGTAGACAAAGAGAACCTAATTAAACAAACGACAAAATATTATACTTGACCATTTATTTATTGTGGGCAGTGATAGAATAATACATATCTGTGCGCGCGCGCGCGTGTGTGTGTGTGTGTGTGTTTGTGTGTGTGTGTGTGTGTGTGTGTGTGTGTGTGTGAATCTATGAAAAATGATCTCAGAGTGGCAAAAGTATGTGAACCTCTAAGATTAGCAGGTCATTTGAAGGTGAAATCACAATCAGGTGTTTTCAGTCAATGGGATGACAATAAGGTGATGAGTGGGGACCCAGTTTTATTTAAGGAACAGGGATCTAGCAAAGTCTGATCTTCACATGTTTGTGGAATTGTAATATGGTATGAACAAAGGAGATTTCTGCAGACCTTAGAAAAAGAGCTGTTCATACTCATCAGGCTGGAAATGCATACAAAACAACCTCTAAAGAGAAAGGCCACAGTCCAACAGAAGACTTTGAAAACCAATTTTACCCTGTCCAGGAGTGGCTAACCAACACTCCAAGATCACTCCAAGGGCAAGGTGTGTAAAAGTCTGGGAAGTCACAAAAGAACTTAGGCTCACATTGGCTAATATTAATGCTCATGAGTTCACCATCAGGAAAACACAAAACAACAATGGTGTACATGACAGGATTACAAGGAGACAATTGCTGCTCTCCAAAACGAACATCGCTGCCCATGTATGGTTTGCTTAATATCACTTGGAAAAGCCAGAAGGGTATTGGGAAATTTTTGTGCCTGTTTGATTCCAAAATAAAATTTAAATGAGAAGTGTTGGGTTGGAGAAAGCAGAACACTACTTCCCAACATATGAACCATATCCATATCTGTAACACATGGTGCCGGTAGTATAACAGTTTAGACCTGATTTGCTGCATCTCGGCCAGGACAGATTGCCATCATTGATGTTAGAATGAATTCTGTATTACACCAAGAAATTCTAAATTAAAATTCAGGGCATCTCTCTGTGAGCTGAAACTTAAGAAAAAGTGGGTCATGCAGCAAGACAACAACCCTCAGCACACTTGTTCTACCAAAGAATGGTTTAAAAAGTATAAAGCTAATGTTTTGGAATGGCCAAGTCAAGTCAAGTTAACCTGAATCCAATAGAAATGTTATGCCAGCAGTTCATGTCAGGAAATCCACCAACATCCCAGAGTTTACGTTGCTCTGTATGGAGGAATGGGCTGAAATTTCTCCAAGCTGATGTGCAGGACTGATCAACAGTTACCGGAAACATTTAACTGCAATCATACACAAAGGGGTCCCATCAAACATGATAGCAAATATGCACATACTTTTGCCACTCACAGATATGCAAGATTGGCTCATTTTCCTCAATACGCGAATGACCAAGTATAATATTTTGGTCTCCTTTGCTTTATTTGGTTCCCTGAAAAACCTGATGATGTTTTAGATCATGCGTGTACAGCAATATAGAAAATTCTAAAAGGGTTCAAAAACTTATCACAGTTATAACATCACTGGGTTTGGTCCAGTAGTTTCTGTAGGCCTCGCTGAATCTGTAGAGCAAAGAAAGATCACTTTTATTAGCAAATGCTATATTTTCATTCTGAAAAGTTTGACACGCCACGCCGTGCCTGGACAAGCAAGCTTTTTGGTTCAGTGTGCCCTGCGAGTACCTTTTCCAGCTTCATAAGGTTAACAGACACAGCAGAGTGAATCCTAGACGTATCCTCAGAGTATACGCTGTTGTAATTATCTCTATAATTAACACACAGGATCCAAACTGATAAAGAATATTTCATTTCGTGATAATAAAAGAACTGAGCATTGATAGATTTTCTTACCCAGTGTGCGTGAATTCGCTCATAGAGCCTAGAGAGTTCAGCCTCTTTTCCAAAGACATGATCTTGAAAGCCATGTAACACGAAGACAGAATTAAAAGGCAGATTCTGTGTGAGCAAACGGAAACCAAAAATGCACATTTTTTAAAAAAATTTCTATATACGTTATTTGTCGACTTTAGATATTTGTGTCTAAGTGAATGAATAATAAGATGACTGACTCACATGAAGAGGTACACCATCAGCAGGACATTAAGCAAGCTCGGTTTCTGTGTATTACTGCCGTAAACATTCCACTTGTGTTCTTAAGGATGGACAAAAATACATCACTCAGCCAATCACTGCTTTTGGTCTAACGGTCTAAGGTTGTTACAGTATATCACAATAAAGACCATTATTTCTCATGCAATGTGTGAGTGCCTGATATTTCTTTTAACACATTTTAAAAAAGAACTTAAATCTCGTTTAGGATACTCTTTGTGTGAAAAGTCACAAATTAAAACTTCCATCAATACCATTTTTTTTAATATATATATTTTTTCTGATTTTCTATATATATGTCATGTTGCACTGAACAAGGAGCTGCTTTTCATCTCATTGTATGTGTAAAAATGTATAATGACAATAAAGGCTTTCTATTCTATTCTATTTCCTGAGAGACCAGAGGAAATAAGCAAACCTGGTATTTTCTCATACTCTGCTAAATCTGGAGAGTCTGAGCTACTGCTATATCCCATTTCTGGTCTTCTTTGAGCCACTGGGCCGTCCAAATATGCCAAATCCTCTGAGAAATTCTGGCAGTTGCAAAAGGAAGACAACTGTGTGATATTAAACTGGACGAATGCAGAGCGTAATACAGCGTGTATGTCTAGAAAACATGCCTAGTAACAGTGCCTAGTTACCATGGGAAGTGTGGAAGGTGACACTGTGTAATTGCCATCTGCAGAGGAATGAATCGGACTGTTCGCCAGACACTTTTCCTATGACAAAATAAACACGAGAGACCCTAGTAATGGTTATAGTAACTAGCAATATATTAAATGTAGAGACAATTGTTTTTTTTTTTAAACTATACTTTGTCAGGCACTCACATCCAAATGGGAGCACACGGACATCAAAACCTTGTATGTTGTGTCTCGGGACAGGAATGACACAAAAACATACTGTAAAACCATTAAAATCTGTGTTAAAATGCATCGCTTGCTAGTTGTTTACCACTCAAATGAAATCATACTTACCCTTTCTTGTGCCGTGGCAATAATCAGTGCATTTGGTACTAAGATGGCAGTTTTAGTTTTCTTTATTACTTGTACAGATACAACAGGAATGGCGACCTGGAACATGCAATGACTTAATGAGTTAATTATAAACCTGGACAGAAATAAACTCACAATAAACTCCCAATGTCCGATTTTAATTGTGCCCAACGACATTGTAGATCTATGTAAACTACACAAAAGTACACGAAAAAAATGAAGGCACTAAATACTTTTTAAGACGATGCGTATAATGAAATCAATACTATGCACAATTATCGAAGCACTGTATGCCTTAGAAACAAAAGGAATGTTTGCTTCAAAATTTCTAACCCAGTGTAAACCAATTTGATCTGAATAACGTTTGGTTTTTATTGGTTGTATTTATACTTATCTGTAAATGGTATTTGAATACCTTGGTGTCTTTCCCAAAGACTTTGGAGTGGAAACAAATCCAGTTATCGGACACAAAAAGTCTCCCTTGGTAAAGAATATCTTTCTGCAATGCACATGGGTAACCTATAGATACACTACAGGCTAGTCATCGAAAAACTTTACCATGTTAAAAGCAGAAAGTTACATGTACTGAGAATGGTCTGAATAACACAGGGGACATTAAAACGTTTACTTTGTATCCATTTACAGTTGCATTTAATAAGAGAGCAATGTTATGTCGGCTTACTTTGTTTCAGCAGCTCATTCTCACTGATGTCTTTGAAGATTTTGTGGTATTGGGCATTTGTCCGAGGAAACTGAAACGTTAGATGAAAATATTCGAGCCGAACAACATCAGACAACAACATGCATTTCACAGCAAATATGTAAACATGCCTGCCTGCCGAATGTCATTATAAAATAATTCACTTTTAAAAATGTTCACCATAATTTATGCACACAGTTACTAACATTGCAGCACTGTTGCTTTTTCCTTTCAGGCTTTGATTCAGTGTCGCTTTGGGCATGGGACAAGAATGAGGGGTCAAATGTTTTGGACCTGCAACAAAACAAGGGAAGCAGAGCAATTCATTGTATGCATCTTATTACAAGCCTTCATATGTAGATATAGGTTTTGATGAAAGCGACATATAATCAATATGATCTACACGAGATGAAAATAATCCCATTTTCCTTATTTAAAATAGTCATATAGCCATCAGCCTTTACCTAATTAGTGTTGGTTTTCTTCTCCTTTCCAAGATTTCAGACTGAGTGTCCACCGATATGGGCACATTCGATTTCATTATTTTTCTCGAGTTCTCATCTCTCCCGTTTTCCATATTTTGCCTAACGAAGGAAAGAAAACACCAGAAACTGTAGCTCTGCATTAAGCAAGCAAATAGTGTATACGCATGACCATAGAGAAAGGTGATAAATATTCAAAGAATCCTAAAAAAAAAAAAATAAATATTTGAAAGATTATCTTTGAAAATGGAACAGTGATAGTTTACATTGAATAACTGAAAAATCGTGTGTGTGTGTGTGTGTGTGTGTGTGTGTGTGTGTGTGTGTGTGTGTGTGTGTGTGTGTGTGTGCATATGATTTCAAAATGAATTCTTCATTTCTATTAAAATTATATTTTGGGCCAAAACACCAAAGAGTACCTCTCAACAAATTTAGCTCTAATACGCCAGCTCTCAGTAACAAGACAGAGTAACCTCTTGCTCAGGTTTTTGGAAACAAATACATCGACCGGACTGATCGTTGATCTTTTTGCTCTTTGAATGCTGTTACAAAATATCTTTTTACAGCAATGCTTTAGCATATGGGATTTGTTATTCATTGTTATGTTAGCTTTGCATTGCGAAATGGGTTCGTTTTTTTTATTTTTTTTTACCTTGAATGGATTTATAGGAACGCAGGAATGCCAACGCAAACATATTTTATGAACTTACCTTTGTAACAAATTCTCATCCTGCTGACTTGGTAAGACAGAACATGTTGGTCGGACAGCATTGGAGCTGCATCTGAGGACTGAATCACCACAGGTGAATGGTTTTTCCATCGCCAAAAGCCTGAAATGATTATTTTTCCTTGATGAGGTTATTTACAAAGACCCATCTGTGGTCTCAGATTTTACCCAGTGGGAAGACCTCTGACCCAAAGCCAGTCAGTTAATAAGTGATTTGTTTGCTTGTCTAAAACTACAAACACTGATGTGGTTACTGTGAGTAAAGGTTAATTCGGCAGAGAATCCTCAGGTTATAATATTCCCTATGTGTATATTTGTATATGTAGCGTAAGTGTAGAGGGCAAATAGTATACTGAGTAATGAAAGCCTATAATTATATAAAATGTATGATGTACAACGATATGCAAGGAATATAACCTGCTGAGAAGCGGTCCATTAACAACTTGGAGTTTCCTCTAACGGCACATTTTGAAGCCAGTTATTTATTTATTTTTTATTCATGAATTATGCTTTTATCTATTTACAGGTGCATTTATTCTTGTGGAGTATTACATTATTATAGCTATAAACATTCACCACGTTCCCCATGGTGAAATACTTGCTACAATGTGCTCACACAGGGTAGGGTACAGACTTTCTTCACCATAATAGCGTGTACAGTCAGGTCCATAATTATGTGGACAGTAACACACTGTAAGGAAAGTGCTATTTGCCCTTTTCCACATACTGTACATGAGAGCACAGGTTCACCTGACAGGGAAGAGAGCGTACGCCCCATCCCTCTCACCCACACAACATGGGCAATTTTACTGTCTTTAAGTCATGATTTCTGGATATTGGCCAAACACATTTTTATTAGGCCACTGGGGAGCCCAGCAAAACCTTTAAAGACAGCAGGGACATTCCACCTGTCTCGTGGGCACAAAAGAAGATTATAGTACTACAGGTAGGACACTGAAGTGAAATTTCTAAGTAATTACCTTTGAGCATTCAACATTGCTGTGGTGTAAATACAGACATCAGAAAGCTATTAAACGAACGAAGGTCAAAGTCTAGGGGAACAGATCTTCAGGATTTCACTGTAGTATGTCTAGTAGCTCCAATAAGCAAACTGTGGTCAGCACACACAGTTCAATGATTTTTTACTAGGGTGGAGATAAACAGCATTCGCCGTTCAGTATGAACAATGAAGGCATGACCTTGGTCATTCAGGGCAGAGGCCCAGTGGTTAAAGCTCTGGGTTACTGATCAGAAGGTCAGGCATTCAAGCCGCAGCATCACCGAGGTACAGTATATTGCTTTGCTTCCTGACAAGTTAAGATATATGAAGGATAAGAATGTCTGTGTATTGTAAATATGTCATGTATTCTGCGCATTGATGAAGACTTCAGGCTTGTCTCTTTGTTTCTTTGTTTGTTCTTCTTTGAGCCCACTGATGCATAAGCTGTTCACCAAGGTTCATAGAAATGGTGGTGGATGGATGGAAAACACTCGGAACAATTTGACCAGTCATTGTTATAGGTAAGTCTTTAAGGACGAAAAATACAGGAGGCGGAGGTGGAGGTGGCAGAGCTGAAGATGCAAAGACGCTAGAAATGCTGGTCTGCCGGATTTATTCCACACGTTGTAATCATGTATCTTGTTTGTGCGAAGGTGAAGGCGGGCATTTTAGACCATGCACTAGCGATTCGGTGGACGTTTTCCAAACGAAGGAAATGCATTGATATTGCAAGAATATTTCTTCTTCTGCTTTTTCCCTTGCCTGCTCCCTTTGGGGGTCGCCACAGCGAAACATCTGCCTGCATCGCTCCCTATCCCTGACATACCCCCTCTGTCACACTAACCCTCCGCATGGCCTCCTTCACTACATCTGTGGATCTTCTCTGTGGTCGTCCTCTTTTCCTCCTGCCTGGCAGCTCCATCTTCACCATCCTTTGGCCGATATATCCACCATCTCTCCTCTGCACATGTCCAAACCATGTCAACCTTGCCTTTCTAACTTTGTCTCCTGAGCTGTCCCTCTAATATACTCATGTCTAATCCTGTCCATTCTGGTCACTCTCAGTGAAAATCTTTGCATCTTCAGCTCTGCCACCTCCACCTCCGCCTCCTGTATTTTTCGTAACGCCACCATTTCCAAACCGTACCTCATAGCAGGCGTCCCTACCATCTTATAAACCTTCCCATTCACTCTTGCTGCTATCCTTCTGCCCCAAATCACCCCTGTGACTCGTCTCCACCCTGCCTGCATTCTCTTCTTCACCTGTCTGGTGCATTGACCGTCACTTTGAATGGTTGACCCCAGGTATTTAAACTCATCCACCTTCACTAGCTGAACTCCTTGCAGCTTCACTCTTACACCTGTCTCCCTTTCATTCACACACATGTATTCAGTCTTGCCACTGTGTAAGCCCATTGTAACCCAGGCTTTGTTCTGTCTAGCCTGGTCATGATGTGTTCAGGTTAGCTACTGGGGTTTTGTTCTCCTTTTAGTTAGATCTGTGATATGTATTTACAGCTGCACTCATTTATGGTTAGCTCTGTTTTCACTGTTGTTAGCTGATTGGTCCTTCTACAGAATACTACACTAGGCGTTATTTGGGGACGTATTCACTTGGCATGTGAACATTTTTTGCCTAGAAATTCTACTATTCTTGTACCTGACTTTTGCACTTGTTGTATGTTGCTCTGGATAAGAGCGTCTGCTAAATGCCTGTAATGTAATGTAATGTAATGCTTCTACTGACTTATTTTTCAAGGATTCAAGGAGCTTTATTGTCATTATATCACATGTTAAAAACATGAGGTGAAACTAAATTAGATTCCCTGGTCCCGGTATAAGCCCAGTAGACATAATAAAAAAATAAAATAGGATAAACATAAAATAAAATAAGATAAACTAAGTAAATAAGTATGAATATGAAAAAAAAAACCCAGCAGTGTATGGAGTCAAGTGACAGCTAGAAATAAAATGACAATATATACAAGAAATAGCAGCAACAATATGATGGTCCAGTCCTGATTTGAGAGTTTCTCTTCTCTCCAGTGCACACATCTACCTGTCCAGGTTCTCTACCACCTGCTCCCTAGTTTCACTTCAGACCAGAGTGTTGTCTGACATTTCAAGAATGTTTATAACACTTACTTTGAAAGTACATTACAACACAACTGAAACCCATACACAGAGTATCATATTTGCAGTAAGTTTTCGGGAAACAATACTCAGGCTGCGTATGTTAGAGCTTCTTTAATCAAATACATACATTTAATCTGATGATTTCAGGAAAACAAGGTCTGTGGCTTTATTTCTCAGAGACTTTTGATTTAGTGACACGTCCTTTTCTTAACTGGTGATCTACTGAAACCTGAGTCCGTCCCACATTAAAAGTCAAATAACATCATCCAACAATTTCTTGTTGCAGATCCACAAATGCTGCACTTCCAAACTGATCAAGAATATTTTATTCCATCATAATAAAAGAACTGGGCATTGATAGATTGATGAGTGAATTCACTCACAGATTTCCAACTAGGCTTATGTACATTTCAAGTCTTTTTGTAAACAAGAGTGTGTGCTTCCAATGTAAACAACGATGATTATGGAGTTTATTGTAGAAGTCTGCCTTATAGTTTCTTAGATCATTTTCCTTGTATTTGTGGGTGTTGCTTTGACCCTAATACCCTGATGACATGAAGTGGAAGAGCCCTTTTCTTCTCTTTTTCTACACTGAGGCTGAACTGTACAGCCTACTTTAACCACTAGGGTGCGCCTTTGTGTCATGGATTACACCCTGACACGGGTCTCACGGGGTTACCGTGTCGCGTGAAGTTTTACGTCATCAACATGCGACGGGCGACCTTGTTGTGGGTGCGTCTGAAATCACTCCGTGTTCACTAGATAGTGCACTAGTTGGGTTGTTTAGTCTGTTTGGATTGATGTATAAAAAGTCCTGTAGGGAATATCCGGGGAAGTCAGGCAATTCTACACTGCACTACAAAAGATTAACGTCCAAACGATGAACTTTCGAGGGTAGAAAACACAGGCCTGCACTTTAGGGCACAGGGGAGTAGGGCACAGGGAGTAGGGCAGCATGTCGGATAGAGACTGTGAATTGTTCACTCTTACCACACAGTCGTGTCTCTGTGCCTTTGGAATCGGATTTGAAGTTTAAACGCGTTATATTACACCAAAAGATTCCCTTAACCGAGGGCCTAGGCAGGTTGGCTAACTGAAAGCTCCCACATTCCACACACAACTACCAGCTGAGGGCTAAAGCCAAGGTGAGGAATATTTTACAACACAAACTTAAACTTTAAGCCAGAGCAGAAGGCTGAGTTTTAACCTTCCAATACTTTATCCGTTTACTTACCGGCAAAAATGCGCGTAAACAATAGTTTATTATTATTACTGTGATATTATTATCTTATTATTTTTATTACTATTATTATTATTATTATTATTATTATCATTATTATTACTATTGTTGTTGTTGTTAGTAGTAGTAGTATAGGTAGTAGTAGTATTACTATTGTTGTTGTTATTGTCGTTAGTAGTAGTAGTAGTCGTGGTATTACTATTATTGTTCTTGTTATTATTATGATTATTATTATTATTATTATTATTATTATTATTATAACTATTACTAGTGTTGTTGTTGTTGTTGTTAGTAGTAGTAGTATTACTGTTGTTCTTGTTATTATTATTATGATTACTATTATTACTATTATTGTTCTTGTTGTTATTATTGTTATTATTATTAGTAGTATTAGTAGTAGTAGTAGTAGAAATATTATTACTATTATTGTTCTTGTTATTATTACTATTATTACTATTGTTGTTATTATTGTTATTATTATTACTATCGTTGTTGTTATTATTATTGTTATTATTAGTATTAGTAGTAGAAGTAGTAGTAGTATTACTATTATTGTTCTTGTTATTATTATTATTATTATTATTATTATTATTATTGCGTGCTAGAAGCTAAATATCTACGTTGTGTTTGTTTTTTCTCATTTAAACCTACACTACCGTTCAAAAGTTTGGGGTCACTTTGAAATGTCCTTCTTTTTGAAAGAAAAACACAGTTTGTTTCAGTGAAGATAACGTTAAACTAAT